>OX371223.1:0-240194 GCA_947310385.1 Nephrotoma appendiculata | reverse complement strand
CGGGTTGCCATCACCACTACACATATAACAACAGCACAATGAAATAAATAAAACACAATGAAAATTTGTTTTAATCTTCTGCATGTTCTAATGATCTCCACTAAAATCACAGTGTTATAAAGTTTAACTTTAAAAGCTTTAAGTATAAAAAATCTATTAAACACTAAACAATTAAACATTACCTATCTAAGCTGAGTATCACGGATTAACTAATAAGATTTATGTACTATGATTTACGCAAACCTGAAATTACATTAGTACATTTTCGTTGAAATCAATCATTCGTCATAAACAAACAAATAATGTTATCAATAGAGAAATGCATCACTTGTAGAGGATAGATTACGATTGAAAATTAATTATCAAACAGTACCGTAATCCATAATGCAACAATAAACAGTACGTAATGTAAATCTTACTCAGAAAGAAAGTGTAAATTATTTCCGGTTATATTATGTCATTGAACCTAAATTACAGATGAACGAGGCGACTTGTTGAAACAAATTAAACGTTGATCTGCTTAAAATTATATCAGTAATCCAGACTAACCGATACATACCGAATCTGTGACAATACATTTTATACGTTTAAAATCGGTTAGGATAACAACAACCATCAGGGATTGTGAAAAAAAAGAAAATATTTTATTGTTGAAATTCTGGATCAAAATGATTGCAGGTAATGTGAAAAGAGCATTATAAGTAAGAAACTAACAGTTGAATGCATATGGAAAGCTCGGTTATTGGAAAATTCGTATTTTGAGAGTCGCGGTTATTTTATGTTATCGAACCTGGATTACTGATGAACGAGGCGATTTTTTGCAACAAATTAAACGGTTGTTTTATTTTGATTAAAAGCATTATACCTCAAAACGCAAATATGTACTGGTAAACTTACTAGAAATAAGTCTAATTTCTTCAATGAATTCAAATGATTTTTAAAGGTAATTATTCTTAACATATTATACAAAAAGTTTAGATTGGCAACATATGGTGTCGGAAGTTTCCAATCCAGACTAACCGATACATACCGAATCTGTGACAATAAATTTTATCCGTTCAAAATCGGTAAGGCTAACAACCATCAGGGATTTTTGAAAAAATTGAAAACATTTTATTGTTAAAATTCTGGCTCAAAACGATTGCAGGTAATTGAAAAGAGCATATTAAGTAAGAAACTAACGATTGGTTGCATATGGAAAGCTCAGTTATTGGAAAATTTGTATTTTGAAAGCCGCGGTTTTTGGCCATCGAATCTGGATTACAGATGAACGGAGTCGACTTGTTGCAACAAACTAAACGTTGATCTGCTTAAAATGACATCAGTAATTCAGACTAAAAGATACATACAGAATCTGTGACAATAAATTTTATCCGTTCAAAATCGATAAGGCTAACATTCATCGGGGATTTTTGCAAAAACTTGAAAATATTTTATTGTTGAAATTATGGCTCAAAATGATTGCAGGTAATGTGAAAAGAGCATATTAAGTAAGGAACTAACAGTTGGTTGCATATAAAAAAATTAAAATTAACAAATTTTGGCGTTTGAATGGTGGATCCTTCCTCTATAACAAATTCTTACCAACCTTGCTCTGTTAATTAATATCTACTACGAATTCACATGGCTATATCTAAAATTTGACTCATAGACTCGATTCACAATTTTGGCGTTTGAAAGGTGGATCCTTCCTCTACAAATTCCATACCAACCTTGCTCTGTTAATTAATATCTACTACGACTTCACACGACTATATCTAAAATTTGACTCATAGACTCGATTCACAATTTTGGCATTTGAAAGGTGGATCCTTCCTCTACAAATTCCATACCGACTTTGCTCTGTTAATTAATATCTACTATGATTTCACTCAGCTTAATCTAAAGTTCAACTTGTAATATGTTTTTGCCATTTTACAACAATAAATGAGTTCTATTTTAGTTCAAAGAATTGTTGTTTTTCTAGTATTAAATATTTGAATTAATTTTTTTTTTTTAATATTTAATTTAATATTACAAAACTATATAATAGTTTACTATACATTATAGCTAATCTCGAGATATGTTTGTTTTATATATGCAGCAATATTAATTATATATACTTGACTATCAGGATAGTATAAAAAAATTCTGCAAATAATAGTCTTGCCATAGTTAACTATAATGGTTTTTCGGAATAATTTTTCGCGCTAACTTCCTAGAGATTAGATTCTGTAAACTTAAAGCTTTTAAAGTTAAACTTTATAACACTGTGATTTTAGTGGAGACCATTAGAACATGCAGAAGATTAAAACAAATTTTCATTGTGTTTTATTTATTTCATTGTGCTGTTGTTATATGTGTAGTGGTATAGTGTTGTGTTGTGATGTGTTTATATTATTTTATTGCTACCTGATATAGTGAGTGATGTTTTATTGTGAGTGATGACATAATAAAATAACGGTCCACATCCCATCCCGTTAGGCAGGTATTTTGTTCTACTTAATTTATAAATAAAAATTTGTTTTTCTTTTTGATAACACTGTTTGCGACATTTTTGTTTAAACGAACGCTACAATTTATCCATTTTTATCAGTCGCTTGGTTTAGGCAACTACGAGGGTATATCAAAAAGTCTTGCAATATCATATGAAAAAAAAGAGTGAGTGAGACAACAATATATTTTTCAAAACCATTTTTTGTCGCGATGAAACTTCTAGAAGAACATTTCGATGTAAATTTTACAGTTCGTTTGTTTTTGTCAATTTAGTAACACGTGTTTTGAATTTTTCTTAAAATGAATGAAATTGAATATCGCGCCGTTATTAAATTTTTCTGTAAAGATGGACGAAATGCAATTTATATATTCAACTATATATCAAAAGTTTACGACGAATCTGCACCATCATATGCCACAGTAACAAGGTGGGTAAAATTATTCAAAAGTGGTCAGGAGTCATTAGAAGACGACAACCGCTCGGGTCGGCCAGCAGATGCTATTAGCCATGAAAACGTAATTTTGGCCGAATCTATTGTATTGGAGGACCGGCGTATTTCTGTTCCACGGTTAGCGTGGAGACTTTCTCTTTCATACGGTACCACATATACTATATTACATGTCGAAAGTAAGTGCGCGATGGATTCCCCGTTTGTTGAATGCAGAACAAAAAAATATGCGTGTTCAAACTTCAAAGGCGATTTTAGATATGTACAAAGAAGATCCAGAAAATTTCTTGGATAACATAATAACAGGCGATGAAACATGGCTTCATCACTGGGATCCGGAATCCAAACAAGAATCGACGCAATGAATTAAACGTAGTGAACCACCACCAAAGAAATTCAAAACTCAACCGTCTGCTGGTAAGGTTTTTGATAATCGATTATATGCCAACGAAAACCACAATCACAGGCATATATTACACAGAGGTTTTGCGAAAATTGAAAAAAGCGATAAGGGAAAAACGGCCAAGGAAAGTTAGGAAAAAAATCTTGCTTCTTCACGACAATGCACCAGTGCACAAGGCTAATATTGCTCAAGCTGCATTAAAGGACTGCGGCTTTGTGAAAATTCCGCATCCACCGTACAGTCCAGACTTGGCACCCAGTGACTACTTTCTGTTTCCCAATTTGAAAAAAACACTAAGGGGCCGGAAATTTTCCAGTGACTATGAAGTACAGTCTGTTGTAAATGAATATTTTATGGAGCAAAAGAAATCATTTTTTTTAGATGGTTTAGGCAAGTTAATTGATCGATGTGACAAATGTATAAACCTTAAAGGAGATTATGTCGAAAAATAAAAATATTGCTGTCTCACTCACTCTTTTTTTTCATATGATATTGCAAGACTTTTTGATTTGCCCTCGTAAATTATATTTTATTTTTTGACTCCTGACTTTTGAAAAAGGTTATTTTTAAATAAGTTATGACTGTAGTTTTATAATTTGAGGTCAAGGAACTTAAAAACTTTATTTTTCATTAGTCCAGAAACTTCCGGCACCATATGTTGCCAATATAAACAGACTGTTTGTATAATATGTTAAGAATAATTATCTTTAAAGATCATTTGAATTCATTGAAGAAATTTTACTTATTTCGAGTAAGTTTAGCAGTACATATTTGCGTTTTGAGGTATAATGCTTTTTAACAAAATAAAACAACCGACAATTTACAAATTAATTTACTGATAAATTACTGACATAATTTTAAGCAGATCAACGTTTAATTTGTTGGAACAAGTCGCCTCGTTCATCTGTAATCCAGGTTCGATAACATAATATAACCGCGACTTTCAAAATACGAATTTTCCAATAACCGAGCTTTCCATATGCAATCAACCATTAGTTTCTTACTTAATATGCTCTTTTTACATTACGTGCAATCATTTTGAGCCAGAATTTCAACAATAAAATATTTTCAATTTTTTAAAAAATTCCTGTTGGTTAACCGATTTTCAACTGATAAAATTTATTATCACAGATTCGGTATGTATCGGTCAGCCTGGAACGGATAAAATATATTGTCACAGATTTGGTATATGTATCGGTCAGTCTGGATTAGTGATGTAATTTTAAGCAGATCAACGTTTAATTTGTTGCAACAAGTCGCTTCGTTCATCTGAAATCCATTTTCGATGACATAATATAACCGCGACTCTCAAAATAATTGTTTTCCAAGAACTGAATGTTCTTTAAACCTTATATTTAATTAAATTCCGTAATTTTGTGTTGTTTCTTGACAAATTATGTATTATTAAGCTTGATTCAACTTAAATAAATTAAATTGTGTATTATTGAGTTTTATTCAACTTAAATAAATTTAGTTTCAACTCAAAAATTCATTACAAGCGATAATATACCGCATGAATTGGGCAACATGCTCCAAAAGCTTATATTTAATTAAAATGCGTGCTTTTGTGTTGTTTCATGGTCTATTATGTATTATTGAGCCTAGACCAACTGAAATAAATTTAAAAAAATCACAAATTCATTGCAACAATCGTGCAACAACGTGAATTGCGCAACATGCTCTAGCAACCATATATTTAATTAAATTCCGTAATTTTGTGTTGTTTCTTGACATATTATGTATTTTTAAGCGTGATTCAACTTAAATAAATTAAGTTGTGTATTATTAAACTTAATCCAACTTAAATATATTAAGTTTGAACTCAAAAATTCATTACAAGCGATACTTTTCCGCATGAGCTGGGCAACATGCTCCAAATGCTTATATTTAATTTAAATGCGTGCTTTTGTCTTGTTTCATGGTCTATTATTTATTATGAAATATAATATTGCCGATCTCATATAAATTTTTACGCCAAATTTTATTTTAAAAGAGGGGCATCCTCCTTATAAAATATGTAGGGGGATATTTAGGGGCATCCTCCTTATAAAATATGTAGGGGGAGTAGTTTAACAGTGAACTGCAAAAACACGTGCTCTCTAAACCTTATGCATTTAATTAAATTCCGTAATTTTGTGTTGTTTCTTGACATATTATGTATTATTAAGCTTGATTCAACTTAAATAAATTAAATTGTGTATTATTGAGTTTTATTCAACTTAAATAAATTAAGTTTGAACTCAAAAATTCATTACAAGCGATAATATACCGCATGAATTGGGCAACATGCTCCAAAAGCTTATATTTAATTAAAATGCGTGCTTTTGTGTTGTTTCATGGTCTATTATGTATTATTGAGCCTAGACCAACTTAAATAATTTTAAAAAAATCACAAATTCATTGCAACAAACGTGCAAGAACGTGAATTGCGCAACGGGCTTTACCAACCTTATGCATTTATTAAATTCCGTAATTTTGTGTTGTTTCTTGACATATTATGTATTATTAAGCTTGATTCAACTTAAATAAATTAAATTGTGTATTATTGAGTTTATATTTAATTAAAATGCGTGCTTTTGTGTTGTTTCATGGTCTATTATGTATTATTGAGCCTAGACCAACTTAAATAAATTTAAAAAAATCACAAATTCATTGCAACAAACGTGCAACAACGTGAATTGCGCAACGTGCTTTACTAACCTTATGCATTTATTAAATTCCGTAATTTTGTGTTGTTTCTTGACATATTATGTATTATTAAGCTTGATTCAACTTAAATAAATTAAATTGTGTATTATTGAGTTTTATTCAACTTAAATAAATTAAGTTTCAACTCAAAAATTCATTACAAGCGATAATATACCGTATGAATTGGGCAACATGCTCCAAAAGCTTATATTTAATTAAAATGCGTGCTTTTGTGTTGTTTCATGGTCTATTATGTATTATTGAGCCTAGACCAACTTAAATAAATTTAAAAAAATCACAAATTCATTGCAACAAACGTGCAACAACGTGAATTGCGCAACGTGCTTTACCAACCTTATGCATTTATTAATTTCCGTAATTTTGTGTTGTTTCTTGACATATTATGTATTATTAAGCTTGATTCAACTTAAATAAATTAAATTGTGTATTATTGAGTTTTATTCAACTTAAATAAATTAAGTTTCAACTCAAAAATTCATTACAAGCGATAATATACCGCATGAATTGGGCAACATGCTCCAAAAGCTTATATTTAATTAAAATGCGTGCTTTTGTGTTGTTTCATGGTCTATTATGTATTATTGAGCCTAGACCAACTTAAATAAATTTAAAAAAATCACAAATTCATTGCAACAAACGTGCAACAACGTGAATTGCGCAACGTGCTTTACCAACCTTATGCATTTATTAAATTCCGTAATTTTGTGTTGTTTCTTGACATATTATGTATTATTAAGCTTGATTCAACTTAAATAAATTAAATTGTGTATTATTGAGTTTTATTCAACTTAAATAAATTAAGTTTCAACTCAAAAATTCATTACAAGCGATAATATACCGCATGAATTGGGCAACATGCTCCAAAAGCTTATATTTAATTAAAATGCGTGCTTTTGTGTTGTTTCATGGTCTATTATGTATTATTGAGCCTAGACCAACTTAAATAAATTTAAAAAAATCACAAATTCATTGCCACAAACGTGCAACAACGTGAATTGCGCAACGTGCTTTACCAACCTTATGCATTTATTAAATTCCGTAATTTTGTGTTGTTTCTTGACATATTATGTATTATTAAGCTTGATTCAACTTAAATAAATTAAATTGTGTATTATTGAGTTTTATTCAACTTAAATAAATTAAGTTTCAACTCAAAAATTCATTACAAGCGATAATATACCGCATGAATTGGGCAACATGCTCCAAAAGCTTATATTTAATTAAAATGCGTGCTTTTGTGTTGTTTCATGGTCTATTATGTATTATTGAGCCTAGACCAACTTAAATAAATTTAAAAAAATCACAAATTCATTGCAACAAACGTGCAACAACGTGAATTGCGCAACGTGCTTTACCAACCCCTTATGCATATATTAAATTCCGTAATTTTGTGTTGTTTCTTGACATATTATGTATTATGAAGCTTCATTCAACTTAAATAAATTAAATTGTGTATTATTGAGTTTTATTCAACTTAAATAAATTAAGTTTGAACTCAAAAATTCATTACAAGCGATAATATACCGCATGAATTGGGCAACATGCTCCAAAAGCTTATATTTAATTAAAATGCGTGCTTTTGTGTTGTTTCATGGTCTATTATGTATTATTGAGCCTAGACCAACTTAAATAAATTTAAAAAAATCACAAATTCATTGCAACAAACGTGCAACAACGTGAATTGCGCAACGTGCTTTACCAACCCCCCTTATGCATTTATTAAATTCCGTAATTTTGTGTTGTTTCTTGACATATTATGTATTATTAAGCTTGATTCAACTTAAATAAATTAAATTGTGTATTATTGAGTTTTATTCAACTTAAATAAATTAAGTTTCAACTCAAAAATTCATTACAAGCGATAATATACCGCATGAATTGGGCAACATGCTCCAAAAGCTTATATTTAATTAAAATGCGTGCTTTTGTGTTGTTTCATGGTCTATTATGTATTATTGAGCCTAGACCAACTTAAATAATTTTAAAAAAATTACAAATTCATTGCAACAAACGTGCAACAACGTGAATTGCGCAACGTGCTTTACCAACCTTATGCATTTATTAAATTCCGTAATTTTGTGTTGTTTCTTGACATATTATGTATTATTAAGCTTGATTCAACTTAAATAAATTAAATTGTGTATTATTGAGTTTTATTCAACTTAAATAAATTAAGTTTCAACTCAAAAATTCATTACAAGCGATAATATACCGCATGAATTGGGCAACATGCTCCAAAAGCTTATATTTAATTAAAATGCGTGCTTTTGTGTTGTTTCATGGTCTATTATGTATTATTGAGCCTAGACCAACTTAAATAAATTTAAAAAAATCACAAATTCATTGCAACAAACGTGCAACAACGTGAATTGCGCAACGTGCTTTACCAACCTTATGCATTTATTAAATTCCGTAATTTTGTATTGTTTCTTGACATATTATGTATTATTAAGCTTGATTCAACTTAAATAAATTAAATTGTGTATTATTGAGTTTTATTCAACTTAAATAAATTAAGTTTCAACTCAAAAATTCATTACAAGCGATAATATACCGCATGAATTGGGGGACATGCTCCAAAAGCTTATATTTAATTAAAATGCGTGCTTTTGTGTTGTTTCATGGTCTATTATGTATTATTGAGCCTAGACCAACTTAAATAAATTTAAAAAAATCACAAATTCATTGCAACAAACGTGCAAGAACGTGAATTGCGCAACGTGCTTTACCAACCTTATGCATTTATTAAATTCCGTAATTTTGTGTTGTTTCTTGACATATTATGTATTATTAAGCTTGATTCAACTTAAATAAATTAAATTGTGTATTATTGAGTTTTATTCAACTTAAACAAATTAAGTTTCAACTCAAAAATTCATTACAAGCGATAATATACCGCATGAATTGGGCAAAATGCTCCAAAAGCTTATATTTAATTAAAATGCGTGCTTTTGTGTTGTTTCATGGTCTATTATGTATTATTGAGCCTAGACCAACTTAAATAAATTTAAAAAATCACAAATTCATTGCAAGAAACGTGCAACAACGTGAATTGCGCAACGTGCTTTACCAACCTTATGCATTTATTAAATTCCGTAATTTTGTGTTGTTTCTTGACATATTATGTATTATTAAGCTTGATTCAACTTAAATAAATTAAATTGTGTATTATTGAGTTTTATTCAACTTAAATAAATTAAGTTTCAACTCAAAAATTCATTACAAGCGATAATATACCGCATGAATTGGGCAACATGCTCCAAAAGCTTATATTTAATTAAAATGCGTGCTTTTGTGTTGTTTCATGGTCTATTATGTATTATTGAGCCTAGACCAACTTAAATAAATTTAAAAAAATCACAAATTCATTGCAACAAACGTGCAACAACGTGAATTGCGCAACGTGCTTTACCAACCTTATGCATTTATTAAATTCCGTAATTTTGTGTTGTTTCTTGACATATTATGTATTATTAAGCTTGATTCAACTTAAATAAATTAAATTGTGTATTATTGAGTTTTATTCAACTTAAATAAATTAAGTTTCAACTCAAAAATTCATTACAAGCGATAATATACCGCATGAATTGGGGGACATGCTCCAAAAGCTTATATTTAATTAAAATGCGTGCTTTTGTGTTGTTTCATGGTCTATTATGTATTATTGAGCCTAGACCAACTTAAATAAATTTAAAAAATCACAAATTCATTGCAACAAACGTGCAACAACGTGAATTGCGCAACGTGCTTTACCAACCTTATGCATTTATTAAATTCCGTAATTTTGTGTTGTTTCTTGACATATTATGTATTATTAAGCTTGATTCAACTTAAATAAATTAAATTGTGTATTATTGAGTTTTATTCAACTTAAATAAATTAAGTTTGAACTCAAAAATTCATTACAAGCGATAATATTCCGCATGAATTGGGGGACATGCTCCAAAAGCTTATATTTAATTAAAATGCGTGCTTTTGTGTTGTTTCATGGTCTATTATGTATTATTGAGCCTAGACCAACTTAAATAAATTTAAAAAAATCACAAATTCATTGCAACAAACGTGCAACAACGTGAATTGCGCAACGTGCTTTACCAACCTTATGCATTTATTAAATTCCGTAATTTTGTGTTGTTTCTTGACATATTATGTATTATTAAGCTTGATTCAACTTAAATAAATTAAATTGTGTATTATTGAGTTTTATTCAACTTAAACAAATTAAGTTTCAACTCAAAAATTCATTACAAGCGATAATATACCGCATGAATTGGGCAAAATGCTCCAAAAGCTTATATTTAATTAAAATGCGTGCTTTTGTGTTGTTTCATGGTCTATTATGTATTATTGAGCCTAGACCAACTTAAATAAATTTAAAAAAATCACAAATTCATTGCAACAAACGTGCAACAACGTGAATTGCGCAACGTGCTTTACCAACCTTATGCATTTATTAAATTCCGTAATTTTGTGTTGTTTCTTGACATATTATGTATTATTAAGCTTGATTCAACTTAAATAAATTAAATTGTGTATTATTGAGTTTTATTCAACTTAAATAAATTTAGTTTCAACTCAAAAATTCATTATAAGCGATAATATACCGCATGAATTGGGCAACATGCTCCAAAAGCTTATATTTAATTAAAATGCGTGCTTTTGTGTTGTTTCATGGTCTATTATGTATTATTGAGCCTAGACCAACTTAAATAAATTTAAAAAAATCACAAATTCATTGCAACAAACGTGCAACAACGTGAATTGCGCAACGTGCTTTACCAACCTTATGCATTTATTAAATTCCGTAATTTTGTGTTGTTTCTTGACATATTATGTATTATTAAGCTTGATTCAACTTAAATAAATTAAATTGTGTATTACTGAGTTTTATTCAACTTAAATAAATTAAGTTTCAACTCAAAAATTCATTACAAGCGATAATATACCGCATGAATTGGGCAAAATGCTCCAAAAGCTTATATTTAATTAAAATGCGTGCTTTTGTGTTGTTTCATGGTCTATTATGTATTATTGAGCCTAGACCAACTTAAATAAATTTAAAAAAATCACAAATTCATTGCAACAAACGTGCAACAACGTGAATTGCGCAACGTGCTTTACCAACCTTATGCATTTATTAAATTCCGTAATTTTGTGTTGTTTCTTGACATATTATGTATTATTAAGCTTGATTCAACTTAAATAAATTAAATTGTGTATTATTGAGTTTTATTCAACTTAAATAAATTAAGTTTCAACTCAAAAATTCATTACAAGCGATAATATACCGCATGAATTGGGCAACATGCTCCAAAAGCTTATATTTAATTAAAATGCGTGCTTTTGTGTTGTTTCATGGTCTATTATGTATTATTGAGCCTAGACCAACTTAAATAAATTTAAAAAAATCACAAATTCATTGCAACAAACGTGCAACAACGTGAATTGCGCAACGTGCTTTACCAACCTTATGCATTTATTAAATTCCGTAATTTTGTGTTGTTTCTTGACATATTATGTATTATTAAGCTTGATTCAACTTAAATAAATTAAATTGTGTATAACTGAGTTTTATTCAACTTAAATAAATTAAGTTTCAACTCAAAAATTCATTACAAGCGATAATATACCGCATGAATTGGGCAACATGCTCCAAAAGCTTATATTTAATTAAAATGCGTGCTTTTGTGTTGTTTCATGGTCTATTATGTATTATTGAGCCTAGACCAACTTAAATAAATTTAAAAAATCACAAATTCATTGCAAGAAACGTGCAACAACGTGAATTGCGCAACGTGCTTTACCAACCTTATGCATTTATTAAATTCCGTAATTTTGTGTTGTTTCTTGACATATTATGTATTATTAAGCTTGATTCAACTTAAATAAATTAAATTGTGTATTATTGAGTTTTATTCAACTTAAATAAATTAAGTTTCAACTCAAAAATTCATTACAAGCGATAATATACCGCATGAATTGGGGGACATGCTCCAAAAGCTTATATTTAATTAAAATGCGTGCTTTTGTGTTGTTTCATGGTCTATTATGTATTATTGAGCCTAGACCAACTTAAATAAATTTAAAAAAATCACAAATTCATTGCAACAAACGTGCAACAACGTGAATTGCGCAACGTGCTTTACCAACCTTATGCATTTATTAAATTCCGTAATTTTGTGTTGTTTCTTGACATATTATGTATTATTAAGCTTGATTCAACTTAAATAAATTAAATTGTGTATTATTGAGTTTTATTCAACTTAAATAAATTTAGTTTCAACTCAAAAATTCATTACAAGCGATAATATACCGCATGAATTGGGCAACATGCTCCAAAAGCTTATATTTAATTAAAATGCGTGCTTTTGTGTTGTTTCATGGTCTATTATGTATTATTGAGCCTAGACCAACTTAAATAAATTTAAAAAAATCACAAATTCATTGCAACAAACGTGCAACAACGTGAATTGCGCAACGTGCTTTACCAACCTTATGCATTTATTAAATTCCGTAATTTTGTGTTGTTTCTTGACATATTATGTATTATTAAGCTTGATTCAACTTAAATAAATTAAATTGTGTATTATTGAGTTTTATTCAACTTAAATAAATTAAGTTTCAACTCAAAAATTCATTACAAGCGATAATATACCGCATGAATTGGGCAACATGCTCCAAAAGCTTATATTTAATTAAAATGCGTGCTTTTGTGTTGTTTCATGGTCTATTATGTATTATTGAGCCTAGACCAACTTAAATAAATTTAAAAAATCACAAATTCATTGCAACAAACGTGCAAGAACGTGAATTGCGCAACGTGCTTTACCAACCTTATGCATTTATTAAATTCCGTAATTTTGTGTTGTTTCTTGACATATTATGTATTATTAAGCTTGATTCAACTTAAATAAATTAAATTGTGTATTATTGAGTTTTATTCAACTTAAATAAATTAAGTTTCAACTCAAAAATTCATTACAAGCGATAATATACCGCATGAATTGGGCAACATGCTCCAAAAGCTTATATTTAATTAAAATGCGTGCTTTTGTGTTGTTTCATGGTCTATTATGTATTATTGAGCCTAGAACAACTTAAATAATTTTAAAAAAATCACAAATTCATTGCAACAAACGTGCAACAACGTGAATTGCGCAACGTGCTTTACCAACCTTATGCATTTATTAAATTCCGTAATTTTGTGTTGTTTCTTGACATATTATGTATTATTAAGCTTGATTCAACTTAAATAAATTAAATTGTGTATTATTGAGTTTTATTCAACTTAAATAAATTTAGTTTCAACTCAAAAATTCATTACAAGCGATAATATACCGCATGAATTGGGCAACATGCTCCAAAAGCTTATATTTAATTAAAATGCGTGCTTTTGTGTTGTTTCATGGTCTATTATGTATTATTGAGCCTAGACCAACTTAAATAAATTTAAAAAAATCACAAATTCATTGCAAGAAACGTGCAACAACGTGAATTGCGCAACGTGCTTTACCAACCTTATGCATTTATTAAATTCCGTAATTTTGTGTTGTTTCTTGACATATTATGTATTATTAAGCTTGATTCAACTTAAATAAATTAAATTGTGTATTATTGAGTTTTATTCAACTTAAATAAATTAAGCTTCAACTCAAAAATTCATTACAAGCGATAATATACCGCATGAATTGGGCAACATGCTCCAAAAGCTTATATTTAATTAAAATGCGTGCTTTTGTGTTGTTTCATGGTCTATTATGTATTATTGAGCCTAGACCAACTTAAATAAATTTAAAAAAATCACAAATTCATTGCAACAAACGTGCAAGAACGTGAATTGCGCAACGTGCTTTACCAACCTTATGCATTTATTAAATTCCGTAATTTTGTGTTGTTTCTTGACATATTATGTATTATTAAGCTTGATTCAACTTAAATAAATTAAATTGTGTATTATTGAGTTTTATTCAACTTAAATAAATTAAGTTTGAACTCAAAAATTCATTACAAGCGATAATATACCGCATGAATTGGGCAAAATGCTCCAAAAGCTTATATATAATTAAAATGCGTGCTTTTGTGTTGTTTCATGGTCTATTATGTATTATTGAGCCTAGACCAACTTAAATAAATTTAAAAAAATCACAAATTCATAGCAACAAACGTGCAACAACGTGAATTGCGCAACGTGCTTTACCAACCTTATGCATTTATTAAATTCCGTAATTTTGTGTTGTTTCTTGACATATTATGTATTATTAAGCTTGATTCAACTTAAATAAATTAAATTGTGTATTATTGAGTTTTATTCAACTTAAATAAATTTAGTTTCAACTCAAAAATTCATTACAAGCGATAATATACCGCATGAATTGGGCAACATGCTCCAAAAGCTTATATTTAATTAAAATGCGTGCTTTTGTGTTGTTTCATGGTCTATTATGTATTATTGAGCCTAGACCAACTTAAATAAATTTAAAAAAATCACAAATTCATTGCAACAAACGTGCAACAACGTGAATTGCGCAACGTGCTTTACCAACCTTATGCATTTATTAAATTCCGTAATTTTGTGTTGTTTCTTGACATATTATGTATTATTAAGCTTGATTCAACTTAAATAAATTAAATTGTGTATTACTGAGTTTTATTCAACTTAAATAAATTAAGTTTCAACTCAAAAATTCATTACAAGCGATAATATACCGCATGAATTGGGCAACATGCTCCAAAAGCTTATATTTAATTAAAATGCGTGCTTTTGTGTTGTTTCATGGTCTATTATGTATTATTGAGCCTAGACCAACTTAAATAAATTTAAAAAAATCACAAATTCATTGCAACAAACGTGCAACAACGTGAATTGCGCAACGTGCTTTACCAACCTTATGCATTTATTAAATTCCGTAATTTTGTATTGTTTCTTGACATATTATGTATTATTAAGCTTGATTCAACTTAAATAAATTAAATTGTGTATTATCGAGTTTTATTCAACTTAAATAAATTTAGTTTCAACTCAAAAATTCATTACAAGCGATAATATACCGCATGAATTGGGCAACATGCTCCAAAAGCTTATATTTAATTAAAATGCGTGCTTTTGTGTTGTTTCATGGTCTATTATGTATTATTGAGCCTAGACCAACTTAAATAAATTTAAAAAAATCACAAATTCATTGCAACAAACGTGCAACAACGTGAATTGCGCAACGTGCTTTACCAACCTTATGCATTTATTAAATTCCGTAATTTTGTGTTGTTCCTTGACATATTATGTATTATTAAGCTTGATTCAACTTAAATAAATTAAATTGTGTATTATTGAGTTTTATTCAACTTAAATAAATTAAGTTTCAACTCAAAAATTCATTACAAGCGATAATATACCGCATGAATTGGGCAACATGCTCCAAAAGCTTATATTTAATTAAAATGCGTGCTTTTGTGTTGTTTCATGGTCTATTATGTATTATTGAGCCTAGACCAACTTAAATAAATTTAAAAAATCACAAATTCATTGCAAGAAACGTGCAACAACGTGAATTGCGCAACGTGCTTTACCAACCTTATGCATTTATTAAATTCCGTAATTTTGTGTTGTTTCTTGACATATTATGTATTATTAAGCTTGATTCAACTTAAATAAATTAAATTGTGTATTATTGAGTTTTATTCAAGTTAAATAAATTAAGTTTGAACTCAAAAATTCATTACAAGCGATAATATACCGCATGAATTGGGCAACATGCTCCAAAAGCTTATATTTAATTAAAATGCGTGCTTTTGTGTTGTTTCATGGTCTATTATGTATTATTGAGCCTAGACCAACTTAAATAAATTTAAAAAAATCACAAATTCATTGCAACAAACGTGCAACAACGTGAATTGCTCAACGTGCTTTACCAACCTTATGCATTTATTAAATTCCGTAATTTTGTGTTGTTTCTTGACATATTATGTATTATTAAGCTTGATTCAACTTAAATAAATTAAATTGTGTATTATTGAGTTTTATTCAACTTAAATAAATTAAGTTTGAACTCAAAAATTCATTACAAGCGATAATATACCGCATGAATTGGGCAACATGCTCCAAAAGCTTATATTTAATTAAAATGCGTGCTTTTGTGTTGTTTCATAGTCTATTATGTATTATTGAGCCTAGACCAACTTAAATAAATTTAAAAAAATCACAAATTCATTGCAACAAACGTGCAACAACGTGAATTGCGCAACGTGCTTTACCAACCTTATGCATTTATTAAATTCCGTAATTTTGTGTTGTTTCTTGACATATTATGTATTATTAAGCTTGATTCAACTTAAATAAATTAAATTGTGTATTATTGAGTTTTATTCAACTTAAATAAATTTAGTTTCAACTCAAAAATTCATTACAAGCGATAATATACCGCATGAATTGGGCAACATGCTCCAAAAGCTTATATTTAATTAAAATGCGTGCTTTTGTGTTGTTTCATGGTCTATTATGTATTATTGAGCCTAGACCAACTTAAATAAATTTAAAAAAATCACAAATTCATTGCAACAAACGTGCAACAACGTGAATTGCGCAACGTGCTTTACCAACCTTATGCATTTATTAAATTCCGTAATTTTGTGTTGTTTCTTGACATATTATGTATTATTAAGCTTGATTCAACTTAAATAAATTAAATTGTGTATTATTGAGTTTTATTCAACTTAAATAAATTAAGTTTCAACTCAAAAATTC
Source organism: Nephrotoma appendiculata (assembly GCA_947310385.1). Lineage (NCBI taxonomy): Eukaryota > Metazoa > Arthropoda > Insecta > Diptera > Tipulidae > Nephrotoma > Nephrotoma appendiculata. The sequence continues at coordinate 223,420 of OX371223.1, read as the reverse complement.
ATTACAAGCGATAATATACCGCATGAATTGGGCAACATGCTCCAAAAGCTTATATTTAATTAAAATGCGTGCTTTTGTGTTGTTTCATGGTCTATTATGTATTATTGAGCCTAGACCAACTTAAATAAATTTAAAAAATCACAAATTCATTGCAACAAACGTGCAAGAACGTGAATTGCGCAACGTGCTTTACCAACCTTATGCATTTATTAAATTCCGTAATTTTGTGTTGTTTCTTGACATATTATGTATTATTAAGCTTGATTCAACTTAAATAAATTAAATTGTGTATTATTGAGTTTTATTCAACTTAAATAAATTAAGTTTCAACTCAAAAATTCATTACAAGCGATAATATACCGCATGAATTGGGCAACATGCTCCAAAAGCTTATATTTAATTAAAATGCGTGCTTTTGTGTTGTTTCATGGTCTATTATGTATTATTGAGCCTAGAACAACTTAAATAATTTTAAAAAAATCACAAATTCATTGCAACAAACGTGCAACAACGTGAATTGCGCAACGTGCTTTACCAACCTTATGCATTTATTAAATTCCGTAATTTTGTGTTGTTTCTTGACATATTATGTATTATTAAGCTTGATTCAACTTAAATAAATTAAATTGTGTATTATTGAGTTTTATTCAACTTAAATAAATTTAGTTTCAACTCAAAAATTCATTACAAGCGATAATATACCGCATGAATTGGGCAACATGCTCCAAAAGCTTATATTTAATTAAAATGCGTGCTTTTGTGTTGTTTCATGGTCTATTATGTATTATTGAGCCTAGACCAACTTAAATAAATTTAAAAAAATCACAAATTCATTGCAACAAACGTGCAACAACGTGAATTGCGCAACGTGCTTTACCAACCTTATGCATTTATTAAATTCCGTAATTTTGTGTTGTTTCTTGACATATTATGTATTATTAAGCTTGATTCAACTTAAATAAATTAAATTGTGTATTATTGAGTTTTATTCAACTTAAATAAATTAAGCTTCAACTCAAAAATTCATTACAAGCGATAATATACCGCATGAATTGGGCAACATGCTCCAAAAGCTTATATTTAATTAAAATGCGTGCTTTTGTGTTGTTTCATGGTCTATTATGTATTATTGAGCCTAGACCAACTTAAATAAATTTAAAAAAATCACAAATTCATTGCAACAAACGTGCAAGAACGTGAATTGCGCAACGTGCTTTACCAACCTTATGCATTTATTAAATTCCGTAATTTTGTGTTGTTTCTTGACATATTATGTATTATTAAGCTTGATTCAACTTAAATAAATTAAATTGTGTATTATTGAGTTTTATTCAACTTAAATAAATTAAGTTTGAACTCAAAAATTCATTACAAGCGATAATATACCGCATGAATTGGGCAAAATGCTCCAAAAGCTTATATATAATTAAAATGCGTGCTTTTGTGTTGTTTCATGGTCTATTATGTATTATTGAGCCTAGACCAACTTAAATAAATTTAAAAAAATCACAAATTCATAGCAACAAACGTGCAACAACGTGAATTGCGCAACGTGCTTTACCAACCTTATGCATTTATTAAATTCCGTAATTTTGTGTTGTTTCTTGACATATTATGTATTATTAAGCTTGATTCAACTTAAATAAATTAAATTGTGTATTATTGAGTTTTATTCAACTTAAATAAATTTAGTTTCAACTCAAAAATTCATTACAAGCGATAATATACCGCATGAATTGGGCAACATGCTCCAAAAGCTTATATTTAATTAAAATGCGTGCTTTTGTGTTGTTTCATGGTCTATTATGTATTATTGAGCCTAGACCAACTTAAATAAATTTAAAAAAATCACAAATTCATTGCAACAAACGTGCAACAACGTGAATTGCGCAACGTGCTTTACCAACCTTATGCATTTATTAAATTCCGTAATTTTGTGTTGTTTCTTGACATATTATGTATTATTAAGCTTGATTCAACTTAAATAAATTAAATTGTGTATTACTGAGTTTTATTCAACTTAAATAAATTAAGTTTCAACTCAAAAATTCATTACAAGCGATAATATACCGCATGAATTGGGCAACATGCTCCAAAAGCTTATATTTAATTAAAATGCGTGCTTTTGTGTTGTTTCATGGTCTATTATGTATTATTGAGCCTAGACCAACTTAAATAAATTTAAAAAAATCACAAATTCATTGCAACAAACGTGCAACAACGTGAATTGCGCAACGTGCTTTACCAACCTTATGCATTTATTAAATTCCGTAATTTTGTATTGTTTCTTGACATATTATGTATTATTAAGCTTGATTCAACTTAAATAAATTAAATTGTGTATTATCGAGTTTTATTCAACTTAAATAAATTTAGTTTCAACTCAAAAATTCATTACAAGCGATAATATACCGCATGAATTGGGCAACATGCTCCAAAAGCTTATATTTAATTAAAATGCGTGCTTTTGTGTTGTTTCATGGTCTATTATGTATTATTGAGCCTAGACCAACTTAAATAAATTTAAAAAAATCACAAATTCATTGCAACAAACGTGCAACAACGTGAATTGCGCAACGTGCTTTACCAACCTTATGCATTTATTAAATTCCGTAATTTTGTGTTGTTCCTTGACATATTATGTATTATTAAGCTTGATTCAACTTAAATAAATTAAATTGTGTATTATTGAGTTTTATTCAACTTAAATAAATTAAGTTTCAACTCAAAAATTCATTACAAGCGATAATATACCGCATGAATTGGGCAACATGCTCCAAAAGCTTATATTTAATTAAAATGCGTGCTTTTGTGTTGTTTCATGGTCTATTATGTATTATTGAGCCTAGACCAACTTAAATAAATTTAAAAAATCACAAATTCATTGCAAGAAACGTGCAACAACGTGAATTGCGCAACGTGCTTTACCAACCTTATGCATTTATTAAATTCCGTAATTTTGTGTTGTTTCTTGACATATTATGTATTATTAAGCTTGATTCAACTTAAATAAATTAAATTGTGTATTATTGAGTTTTATTCAACTTAAATAAATTAAGTTTGAACTCAAAAATTCATTACAAGCGATAATATACCGCATGAATTGGGCAACATGCTCCAAAAGCTTATATTTAATTAAAATGCGTGCTTTTGTGTTGTTTCATGGTCTATTATGTATTATTGAGCCTAGACCAACTTAAATAAATTTAAAAAAATCACAAATTCATTGCAACAAACGTGCAACAACGTGAATTGCTCAACGTGCTTTACCAACCTTATGCATTTATTAAATTCCGTAATTTTGTGTTGTTTCTTGACATATTATGTATTATTAAGCTTGATTCAACTTAAATAAATTAAATTGTGTATTATTGAGTTTTATTCAACTTAAATAAATTAAGTTTGAACTCAAAAATTCATTACAAGCGATAATATACCGCATGAATTGGGCAACATGCTCCAAAAGCTTATATTTAATTAAAATGCGTGCTTTTGTGTTGTTTCATAGTCTATTATGTATTATTGAGCCTAGACCAACTTAAATAAATTTAAAAAAATCACAAATTCATTGCAACAATCGTGCAACAACGTGAATTGCGCAACGTGCTTTACCAACCTTATGCATTCATTAAATTCCGTAATTTTGTGTTGTTTCTTGACATATTATGTATTATTAAGCTTGATTCAACTTAAATAAATTAAATTGTGTATTATTGAGTTTCATTCAACTTAAATAAATTAAGTTTGAACTCAAAAATTCATTACAAGCGATAATATACCGCATGAATTGGGCAACATGCTCCAAAAGCTTATATTTAATTAAAATGCGTGCTTTTGTGTTGTTTAATGGTCTATTATGTATTATTGAGCCTAGACCAACTTAAATAAATTTAAAAAAATCACAAATTCATTGCAACAAACGTGCAACAACGTGAATTGCGCAACGTGCTTTACCAACCCCTTATGCATTTATTAAATTCCGTAATTTTGTGTTGTTTCTTGACATATTATGTATTATTAAGCTTGATTCAACTTAAATAAATTAAATTGTGTATTATCGAGTTTTATTCAACTTAAATAAATTAAGTTTCAACTCAAAAATTCATTACAAGCGATAATATACCGCATGAATTGGGCAACATGCTCCAAAAGCTTATATTTAATTAAAATGCGTGCTTTTGTGTTGTTTCATGGTCTATTATGTATTATTGAGCCTAGACCAACTTAAATAAATTTAAAAAAATCACAAATTCATTGCAACAAACGTGCAACAACGTGAATTGCGCAACGTGCTTTACCAACCTTATGCATTTATTAAATTCCGTAATTTTGTGTTGTTTCTTGACATATTATGTATTATTAAGCTTGATTCAACTTAAATAAATTAAATTGTGTATTATTGAGTTTTATTCAACTTAAATAAATTAAGTTTCAACTCAAAAATTCATTACAAGCGATAATATACCGCATGAATTGGGCAACATGCTCCAAAAGCTTATATTTAATTGAAATGCGTGCTTTTGTGTTGTTTCATGGTCTATTATGTATTATTGAGCCTAGACCAACTTAAATAAATTTAAAAAAATCACAAATTCATTGCAACAAACGTGCAACAACGTGAATTGCGCAACGTGCTTTACCAACCTTATGCATTTATTAAATTCCGTAATTTTGTGTTGTTTCTTGACATATTATGTATTATTAAGCTTGATTCAACTTAAATAAATTAAATTGTGTATTATTGAGTTTTATTCAACTTAAATAAATTAAGTTTCAACTCAAAAATTCATTACAAGCGATAATATACCGCATGCAATTGGGCAACATGCTCCAAAAGCTTATATTTAATTAAAATGCGTGCTTTAGTGTTGTTTCATGGTCTATTATGTATTATTGAGCCTAGACCAACTTAAATAAATATAAAAAAATCACAAATTCATTGCAACAAACGTGCAACAACGTGAATTGCGCAACGTGCTTTACCCACCTTATGAATTTATTAAATTCCGTAATTTTGTGTTGTTTCTTGACATATTATGTATTATTAAGCTTGATTCAACTTAAATAAATTAAATTGTGTATTATTGAGTTTTATTCAACTTAAATAAATTAAGTTTCAACTCAAAAATTCATTACAAGCGATAATATACCGCATGAATTGGGCAACATGCTCCAAAAGCTTATATTTAATTAAAATGCGTGCTTTTGTGTTGTTTCATGGTCTATTATGTATTATTGAGCCTAGACCAACTTAAATAAATTTAAAAAAATCACTAATTCATTGCAACAAACGTGCAACAACGTGAATTGCGCAACGTGCTTTACCAACCTTATGCATTTATTAAATTCCGTAATTTTGTGTTGTTTCTTGACATATTATGTATTATTAAGCTTGATTCAACTTAAATAAATTAAATTGTGTATTATCGAGTTTTATTCAACTTAAATAAATTAAGTTTCAACTCAAAAATTCATTACAAGCGATAATATACCGCATGAATTGGGCAAAATGCTCCAAAAGCTTATATTTAATTAAAATGCGTGCTTTTGTGTTGTTTCATGGTCTATTATGTATTATTGAGCCTAGACCAACTTAAATAAATTTAAAAAAATCACAAATTCATTGCAACAAACGTGCAACAACGTGAATTGCGCAACGTGCTTTACCAACCTTATGCATTTATTAAATTCCGTAATTTTGTGTTGTTTCTTGACATATTATGTATTATTAAGCTTGATTCAACTTAAATAAATTAAATTGTGTATTATTGAGCTTTATTCAACTTAAATAAATTAAGTTTCAACTCAAAAATTCATTACAAGCGATAATATACCGCATGAATTGGGCAACATGCTCCAAAAGCTTATGTTTAATTAAAATGCGTGCTTTTGTGTTGTTTCATGGTCTATTATGTATTATTGAGCCTAGACCAACTTAAATAAATTTAAAAAAATCACAAATTCATTGCAACAAACGTGCAACAACCTGAATTGCGCAACGTGCTATACCAACCTTATGCATTTATTAAATTCCGTAACTTAAATAAATTTAAAAAAATCACAAATTCATTGCAACAAACGTGCACTCAAAAAAATTTTGTATATTTTTTTTACGAATTACATTCGTTAACTCGAATTCCTACTATTAATGTACAAATCTTTATATAAACGTAGAAAATAAAATAAACAAAACAAATTCTACAACTGCATGCATTAATAGTAAGAATCGCAGTTCGTAAATTAATAGTTCCATTTAGTTTTTTTTGTATTTTTGCATTATATTTATATTTGTTGTTAAAGGATACCTTTCAATTGTAAAATTGTATTAAAAGTATTTATACGAATAGGTTCGCAATAATGAATTTTTGTTCCTTAAAAATATGAAATTATACGTAGCAAAGATACAATAGCGAAATTCGAAAATTATGGTATACGAGTATCTTGATATTCATATCGACTTTAACGTTTACGAATTTTATTATTAATATTATGAATTATAATATAGCTAATTATGACAAATATATAAAAAATTTATAGAACATGTTTAAAAATATTTATTAAAGATATAAGGCTGTAACGAACACACAATTAATTACATAAACAGTCTCTTTTTATCATTAATGACTTGAATATGTAGAAGTTGTATGCAATATAATATTAATTACTAGTATGTAGTTAATTGAAGATGTAATTCAAATGATGGAACTTGTTCATAACATATTCATCGAACCGATTCATCTTTTTTTAAATTCGTCTTCTGTTTACGCACATTTTCTTTGACCATTACTTATCTTCGACTCTCTTTATAATTTACCCATCCACAATTATAAAATATGTAATCGAGAAGCACGCGCATGATTAAACTTTAGAACAATATTCGGAAGGTGTGCCTTTTTACTATATAAGTTGAGGATTTATTCACATACCACAACCACGAGTAGAGCTTTAGGCTTTGTAACCAATGTATTTTGGAGTGTGCGATTAAATTGCCGTTTTGACAAATGTTGTTTTGAAAAATCCCTTTGTGAACCTCATATTTTGTGCCCTTATGATGCTTTTAAAATTCAGTTTTGACATATATTTTTGAAAAGATATCCTTCTATACACCGCCCCAACGTTAAATAAAAATATATTTGTTTTTACTCGTTGACATTGACCAGAAATTTGCTCTTTCCTCGTTCGTGCGTCAAATTTTGCTATGTAATCTAAATTTGATTCCATCGCCTTTAAAAATCAAAATTTTAAACAAGCATAATATAACGAAGAACCAATTAAATTTCATAATCGTCATAGCAATTTAGTAAAAAAGAAAATTACTGTTCGGGTTTCTATAAATTACGTCAAATATTTACGCACTATGAATTAGTTCGTATTATAGATGACGATAGAAAAATATTCATAATATATACGAAAAGTTCGTATTATAGATGACGAGAGAAAAATTTTCATAATATATACGAAGAGTTCGTATATCTATGAACTAGTTCGTATTATAGATGAAGAGATAAAAACATTCATAATATATACGAAAAGTTCGTAGATCTACGAATTAGTTCGTATTATAGATGACGATAGAAAAATATTTATAATATATACGGAGAGTTCGTATATCTACGAATTAGTTGGTATTACAGATGAAGTGATAAAAATATTCGTAACATATACGAAAAGTTTGTATTATAGAAGACGAGTTAAAAATATTCATAATATATACAAAAAGTTCGTATATCTACGAAATAGTTCGTATTATAGGTTAGGAGATAAAAATATTCATAATATATACGAAGAGTTCGTAGATCTACGAATTAGTTCGTATTATAGATGACGAAAAAAAAATATTCATAATATATACGAAAACTTCGTAATATTTTTATTTTGTACGTATTATATCATATAGCAGTCATTTAGTTCATTCGTTCTTAAAATTTGTTGCAAACTTGTTATGTTTCTTGGTGATAAATTTAAAAAAATAATTTATTGAAATCATAGTGTTTTATTTTTTTTTTATAAACAATTATATAATAAAAACAACTATTATTTTGATTGTGTAAAAAAATAGTGATAATTTTAGTTGCATTCAGGTAAGTATTATAAATTTAAAGGAATTTTTTTTGGATCATCCGCATAGAAAAGTATTCATTTTTAATTCTCTGCGTGTGTTAATTAGTCATACAAATTTATTTATTTATAGTCATTTATTATAACATAATTCTTAAATAATTTTATAGATTCGGAAGTTGGCGCTGAAGTTTGCTTAAAAAGCATTAAGTGCGACAAACTACTCTAATAACTAAGCTAATGAGTTCGAGAGCGTTTGGCAAGCTTGTAGCCGATACAAAATTAAGGAAATCCAAGAAGACCTAACATCGCTTCAAAATATTTTAATAAATGCGGAGAATATAAAAAACGAAGTGGTTACAGATTGGTAAGCATTACTTGCTATACTAAAATTATTTTAGAATTATTCAAATCATTGCATATTCAGAAGTAATCAATTTTTGTTGTGGTAATTAGATTAAATAGTGTTTATTGGAATTTGATTAAATAGCAAAATATAATATTTATGTTATCTTCCAATTTAACTTTTAAGAAATATGTACTAAAATAACTTCCATTGAAAGTTTGCCAGATCCGTGCATTTAATTAATATATAAAAACTATTTTATGTTATAATTTTCAACTCACATAAACTTTCTTGTTTTTCCAACGTTTTGTAATAAATAGTTGATAAATGTTTGCTGTGAAAAAATATTCTACTACCACCACAAATTTTAATGGATAATTAAATTAATTAATAATATTTAGTCAATACATAGTTTGTTTATTAGAGGCTGTTGATTTATGAAAAACTAAATTAAAAAAGTTCACCTAGTTTCTTTAGTTTCCATAAACTGCCAGAATTCATGTATTTAATGCTTAATAATTTAAAACGTAATCTTGATAGCATTGGTGCTCTTAATATTATAGCTGTTAAGACAAACTGATCTATTGTGATTCCCAATTAAATGATAATTAGAAATCAAAATATATCAAGTTTATTTTGAATACGACGTGATATTAAATAGTATATAATTATTTTTTGCAGTAAACATCGATTTTAAATGTATTCATCCATCTTCCGAGGACATTATGACTGATTGGAAAGACCACTTTAAAGTTTCTTAAGGAGGAAAACCGTGTTAAATCTTCTGAATAAAAACGGGTTTAAATGAAATCAATTAAAGGGGTTTCGCTAAAGGTAAAATAAGTTCAGAAATTAACGTGAAAGTCAATTTATTTACTTATAACTCAAGCAGTACATTTATTGTAACTCTTTTTTACTTCTAGACGATGCCGCTCTTCAGCTTCTCTGGTGCTTCCATTGATTCCTAACTCCTACTCAAAAAATAATAAAAAAGGATAATAACGGGGAAAAAGTAGTTACAAAAATAGTATAAACAAAAGGGTCACAAGGAAGCGATGATTTACACAGAATTTGTTCAGCAAATTGTGGAGCATATTAACTTGTTAAAAGAAAAATTAGAATGCATTCAGCCATTCATACGAGTACTGGGCATGGGAAACGTGCAGCAGTGTGAAAAATATTTTATGTTCTTAGAAGGTATTAATAATTATTTTCGATAAGTTAATTAGAGCAGTAGATATCTGCTACACATCGTTCTTTCTGTTTTTATTTTAAAATATGCTACAACGGCAGAGTTTGTGTGAAATTTTGTACTATCATTCTTTTACTAATCTAACCATATTGTAAAACAAAAATCTTCTAAAGTCAGTCTGATATTACAAGAGCTTACAAATTAGAGTATTGTGGGTTTATATTTTTTATTATCCTAACTGATTATTTTTTCTATTTTAATGCTGAGCTGCTGTCTAGCATTTTAACTTATTTTGTATTATTCATTAAAATAATATTGATCATTTGATTAATACGTATAAAGTGTATTTGTAGGAAACATTGAATAAATTTCTATGTTTTTATTGTTTTTATTAAGTTAAAAAATTACAGAGTTACATATGGTTTTGAGTAATTTTTAATTTATTATTTTACTTAGTTTTAATTATGTATTAAATTATATTTTATTGTGAATATTTTGTAAAGATATTATAAGTTTTAAATTATGATTTGATAAATAAAACATTCTCGTCGTATGAAATTAAGAAAAACATAATTGTGCTTATTATTCATGAACTGCATCTTATATTTGAATAATCGTCATCATTATATGTTTTATTTTTGAATTATTTGACATTCTATGGGCATTTTCAACCTACATATAACAGTAGTTTCGTAAATATCAGTATTGATACGTATATAAAAAGAATTGATTTAGTTACATGTATGAATTAAACGTTAATTAAAATTTTAATTTCCATAATGTTACGAAAAATTTCGAGGTATCTATGAATTTAGTCTTTCAATAAATCACCATTTTTTTACTATTTTACAATGACTTACGTTAATAATAAGCAATTATTCATCCATAAACGCTTGCAATTGCATCAAAATTATAAACTTTTTCGTATCGTTTATGAATCAAATCATAAATGCTTGATTCAACTTAAATAAATTAAATTGTGTATTATTGAGTTTTATTCAACTTAAATAAATTAATTTTGAACTCAAAAATTCATTATAAGCGATACTTTTCCACATGAGTTGGGCAACCTGCTTCAAAAGCTTATATTTAATTAAAATGCGTGCTTTTGTGTTGTTTCATCCTAGCCCAACTTAAATAAATTTAAAAAAATCACAAATTCATTGCAACAAACGTGCAACAACGTGAATTGCGCAACGTGCTTTACCAACCTTATGCATTTAATTAAATTCCGTAATTTTGTGTTGTTTCTTGACATATTATGTATTATTAAGCTTTATTCAACTTAAATAAATTAAATTGTGTATTATTGAGTTTTATTCAACTTAAATAAATTAAGTTTCAACTCAAAAATTCATTACAAGCGATAATATACCGCATGAATTGGGCAACAGGCTCTAAAAGCTTATGTTTAATTAAAATGCATGCTTTTGTGTTGTTTCATGGTCTATTATGTATTATTGAGCCTAGACCAACTTAAATAAATTTAAAAAAATCACAAATTCATTGCAACAATCGTGCAACAACGTGAATTGCACAACGTGCTCTACCAACCTTATGCATTTATTAAATTCCGTAATTTTGTGTTGTTGTTTGACATATTATGTATTATTAAGTTGATTCAACTTAAATAAATTAAATTGTGTATTATTGAGTTTTATTCAACTTAAATAAATTAAGTTTGAACTCAAAAATTCATTATAAGCGATACTTTTCCACATGAGTTGGGCAACATGCTTCAAAAGCTTATATTTAATTAAAATGCGTGCTTTTGCAATGAAAATAATGTTCGTCACATTGGATCAAGAAGCCCTAAAGATCTCCTTACGTTAAGCAATTTGATAGCGACTGAATTATTCTGGTAATTACACCATCATATGAAAAAAGATGCACATGATCCTAGATACATCATCTGAACCCGATTAATGCAAGCATGCATTCGGAAAAATCATGATAGTCATAAATTTTCTCGTTCATATGCAGACTGTAAAGTTATAATTTGCTTGAAATACATAAGAGGAACTAATACACCTGCTATAACCAAAGAATATCTAAGATTTCTTTGCTATAACGTAATGAATTATATTCACGATATGTGTATATGGGCTGCATTAAGAAAACATGAATTATTGCAGTTATTTATTTACTTCGTGTACGTACGTGTTTATGATCAAATGTATAAGTATAAATACTACCGTATGCAGCACGTATAATAAGAAAGTGTAAATTTTATTGTACGATTGGTATCAACTAACTTGGTATTCTTAGAATAGTTGTAAACTCTTATTTGGGAGACTTTCAATAACTCAAATCAAAATTTTGTGTAGCTGGCACTACTAAAATTTATAGTAGTAGACTCAATGTGCAATTTATTATTTACAAAACGATCTTAGTGCCCGCTTGTGATTTTTCTTAATGTTATTGAGTTTGTTTGGTCGCATATATATAAAACTATAAATTTTACGAATATTGCACAGCCAATTTATTTTGGCGATTACACGAAATCATGCAAAAATTAACTTTCACAAAATAAATTGTTAATATTTAGTTATTTTATTATTATAAATTAAATCGGAATTTGTCGATTTTGTGTAAGGGCGTATAAATGATGCGATTGTAATTGGTGAATTAATACGACTTGTTCCATATTATAATATTTGTAAACGGAACTCCCATGAAATGAACATTCTTTTGCATTGCTATTAAGTTTTGATATACTTGTACTAATTTTGTAACAGGACCGGAGGTCATGTGCATGAGAATACGAAATGATATTCTCATATCAAATGAAATCCTTAACTGTTAACAGAATTAACCGTTTGAATGTTCAGGCGGTCATCATTGGCCTGGCTAGGGCTCAGGGATTGGGGGTGGGTGTATCTGAACACTTAAACGATCCTAGATTAGACCGCGGAAATTTAGGAAAAAGGAAAGGATAGTGTTTAAACTTGAAACCAGCCTGCTACTCATCGTTAGTTAATCCACTTCACCTTGATATCATCCCGATAATAAACTGTTTACGTTAAGCCATTTTAAATATAAATCACTAATTCATCACTTATCACGAATGCACAGAAATTAATTTTAAAATTGTGAGTACAACAACCCAAGTGGAGAACGAACTCGATTAAGTTAACGAAAGGTAAATTGAAAACAATGACCATTGAATTTTACAAATGTTAAGAATTTTATTAAAACTAAAAGAAATAAAAAAAAAAAATAAAAAAAGGAAAATATTTAGAATATGCATAAGGCATTTAATAACTTGTAACGGAATTCTATTTAATTCCGTTACTAACCTATCCCAAACAAAAAAACTAATAATTTTCTTATCTGCATGACCTTGGAGATAATTCTCTAACTATATCTAACTTATGTACCAGTCATGCTACGTTTTCACATTTTCTTTTTACGTTTATTTACTACAAGGCCATTTAATTAATTCATGTTAGAATTTTTTTTTAATGAGTTTCTGTGGGGTAAGCGTAAAAAGTTTATGCAATTCGACACCTCTACATTTTTCAAGTACACGATAAATGCAAGTGGTTTATTTATGTATAGCGTTGACATATTTACGAATACGTCAACCTATGTGAAAATCAAAACCATCTGTATTTGTTGTTGTACAAACTTCCGCTAGTAGCAAATACGAGCCGGAAATTCACAACATGCGCGGTTTCTAAAAGTTTTCTGGATTGTCATCAAAAATAAAATGTAAGTTGATTGAGAGAACAATTTTAATCACTGGGTTAAAATGTAAATTCTCTCTCTCAACAAGTAATTAAGTTTTGGAATAAATACCGCGAAATTTTCTTGGTTCGAGGCAGTCAGTTAATTATCCGTGTAGTAGCTCAGCTCGGCGGATAATTAAGCTAAATATATAGTTTTTTTTTTGTTTTTTGTTTTTGGTTTGTGTTTTTGAATAAAAGTTTTTTTTTGTGTTAATTAAAATATGGTGTGTTAGTTTTTTCGGGGTTTTTGTGAAGAACAAAGCGGTAAATTGGTAAGTATACAGGGCTCACCATACTAATTCTTACGGCCCAGGTAACACGGTGTTTTTTTGGCTGTCTCTCGGGACGGGAATGTTGTGACATAGGCACTCTTTCCCCTTCTGCCAAAACCGCCGTGGTACCCAAGAAAAAAATTACTTACTAACTTCTGTTGTGGGCCAGAGGCCAATATATTTTTGTTTCCATATTAATCGAACTAATATGGTGGTGTAAACACCATAATATACAACCTCGGTCGACTCGATCCACATAACGGGTCAACGACACTGCCACTATGTAGGGGTCCGTTACCCCACTCAACTGTTCCCTCTTTTCTTCTGCGGCTAGCAAGGCCACTATCCATGCACTCCAATACCCACGCCATTTTCCTCTAAAAGACTGAGCTGCGGGAATAAATGCCGCAAGGAGTGCGAACATGGGTAGTGGCAAATTCTGTGAAACCGGGCTGGCCTCAATAGGTAAGAGGCCAACCCGTTTCAAGTGGCGCCCTAAAGGGACAAAACAACTGTTCCAAAATTTATTAAAATTATTTATGTAGGCACCACTTTTTCAAGTGGCGCCCAAAACAGGGGGCACAACATCTGTTCCCTGCCTTTAACAATTTATTTAAATGATTTATTTATAAGTTTTTGTCAATACAGATATGAGATTCTGACCGGTATGAGTATGGCAGCGGTCATGCTCTAGAGGCATGCCTGACCAGATTCAGTGGTGGGCCATAAGCATACCGGGGTGAATCTTAAACTTTTAAGTTGCATTGCTGGATTTTCGAATTCTTGGTTTATCTGTGGCATGTCCCAACCCACACTCTGGGGGATAAACCAACATTCGTGATAGCATTTGGAATTTAAAATTTATGTATTTAGGATTGTCATAAACTGGTACACAACATCTGTTTCCAATGTAAATAAATTGTTGGTATATAGGCATCACTGTTTCATATGGCGTTTAAATGCGTGCGTTTAATGAACCACTGTCTCAAATGTTGTCGATACGTTAAAGAAAGAAAACATTTTCGGTAGTAGCAACACCAATCATTTCTCAAGAATTAATTATCGAGTTGTACGGTTTTCGGTACCTGGTACAACTAACAATCTTTCAATTCTGTACAGGCAAGGGTGAATGGTGTGATCCCTGGAGCAATGTGCATATCTCTTTCTCGGCCGGGGAAGATACCGGGGGTATAAAGGGCTGCACATTCCCAGTTAAATTTGAAACATCATTCCATATCCCGGTCAGATGGTAAAGATTGCCTCCTCAATTTTTCCTCAGTTTTAATAACCCAGCTTGTAGTAAGAAGTTACGCCAAGTGAGGATAAATTTGGCTAAAAAGTAGATTTCCACCCACAACGTTAGTTAGGTTTCGCTGTATTTCACCTCGTTAATTCAATTTTAAATTTGCATCCTTAGGGATGGGTTCGCCAGTCCTCCTTTTTAGATTAAGTACGTCCAGGGCATAGCACTTGTAGCTGTTCAATCTTGTGTTCTGATTGTAACGAGATTGTGCTGTTTACACAGCACGGGTGGGTATAAAGCACTATAATAGTGACCAAGGTCCACCACTCATTAACAGATGAAATTATCCCGCTAGAGGTTCTGGAACGGTCGATTACGCCGGCTAGGGCTCAGGAGCAGATGGGGGTGGGGAATCCAGAACATAGCGAGATCTGTGCTGACCGTCAACGGAAGAGGGGAACCAGCTATAAACTACACGACTTACCTAACCTGGATACTCACCTCAGCTACATCCCCATCTCAATCACACTTTAATTCATTTTATGTAATCATTCGAAAGAAAATAAAGAAAGAACCGAAAAAAAACCAACCCACAATACCCATAGAATAAAACAAGTGCAATTTATGGTTACTTCTAAACGAAAATTAGCTTGTATTGCCAAAACAAAATAAAGCGCAGAAATAAATTGTGTACAAGTAACACTATAACCTAATGTGCTAGCTAACCCTACCAGTAATTTGACTTAACATTAAAGGGATTTATAATTCTTCATCATATATCTCGAACTTTTAGAGAAACAACAAAAAAAAATACTAAACTAATAAAAATTTGGTAGCTGGAGACATATGATAAGATTTATAAATTAGTATATAATATAATATAATATAATAAGGTAAATGTATATAAAAGGTATATAAAATAAATAAATAAATGGTACTTAAATACTTTGTCGTAAACAGCTGGATGTTGATTGATGCCCCCCGTTGATGGTATACCATGTATATAACGTTCGAGGTTTATATTATGTACTTAGGATTTTTAAATTTAACTTTTTATTTTTCGATTTTTTTATTACTTTATTGTTTTATTAGAGAATTTTTGGTATTATTAATTATTATAATTATTATGATTATCACCAAATTAAATGGATTTCAATTAATATAAAATATAGCTTATCATTAAGAAAACTGCATAAACGTTCTTTACACTCATTACATTCATCGGCCAGAATTCGTATATGATTAGAGCTCGATTATTAGTATATATATTGTATGTATGATATTATCTGTACGACTATTATAATATCTCTATGACAGTCAAGTTCCTTTATTTTTTTTTTAGTTCTTTTATGGTTTTATTATTATTAGAATTATTATTGGTATTATAATGTTATAATTATTATTATGATTGAGGAACTTTTAAGACAGGAGATTTATTGAACCACCAGACCACTTATTTTAAATATAAAGGGGAAAAAAAATCACAGTTATAATTGTTATTTTTTTTTAAGGCACAAACTTATACTACACACTGATGCCTTTTTTTTCCTTTTTTCTTTAATAAATTTTTTTTTTTCTAATTGGTTACGCACATTTAACTATTGTACTTAAGGTAAATCTTATATAAAAACTTATAATTATACAAGTACTACTCCCACGCTTTCGCTAATTATTTTAGCGTGGGTTGAAAAGTTACCGTTAGGCGATAAATTGCACAAATTTTATATGCTAAGTTTTTTTTTCTATTAGGGTAATAAATGTCGTAAACGACCAACACCCATTCTTTCACTAATCGTTTTTTTTTCTTTGTTTTTGCGATCACTTGTTACAAAAAAAATTACTAGATATACTTATATGTCTGATAGATATTTCTATATCTCGCACAAAAAGAAAACAGCAAACGATTCAATCACCACGATCACAAAAAAAAAACTCATCACTTTCGCGAACGCGTACTTTTACTAGCGGTACCGGTACTTCAATGATTTTATAACGATAAAGTTTTATATATATAATAAATTTATTGTTTTATTTTTATATTTATTTTTAGGTATAATAAAAAAAATGATGTTCTCGTTCGAGACCCAAAATTTGACTCCCTCGCCCTAACTTTTTTCTTCGTCCTCCAAATTTTTAGTTACCGCCAAAATTTGCGAGTACAAAAAAAATTATTTGGTCCCTCTTTCAATTTTTTTTTTTGTAGGTGTTGCCTTAGCTAATTCGAATATCGAAACCTTTAGCGTTTTAACCTAATGGCAGCCAATTCACACCTTAAGTGGAACATGGAACGACCCGCGGACGTAACAATCGTGGGGACGACTCACACCCTGTTGATGGGTCTCACAGCCGGGCAAGGAAATTAATAACATTACCACCTCATTTGGAATTTTCAGTGTACGTTACCTATTACACTTTAATGTCTTTGAAGTGGTATATTCCCATGGAACCACCGTTTTCATTTGCCACCTCACATGACACGTTACCAATCAATTTGGTAACAATACACTTTATATATTTTGGGGCTAGTTTTGCCGCAAATTTATCAATGGCACTACTTTGTTTAAAATTCCGGACATACACCCATTGCCCTACCTGAATTTTAGGTTGCCGCGTTCGTAGATTGTAACGCTTTTTGGCATTATCTGAGGATTGCTTTAAATTATTCTGTACCTCGGAGTACACTTGGTGTAGGTAGTCAGGTTTATCTACGCTATGCAACTGATTTCCACCAAATTGAGTGGCTTGTCGTAATATCGGGTAAACGGAACCATGTAAAATAGCATGCTGGCCAAACACAAGGAAGTGTGGAGAGTATTTGGAGGATGCATGCACGGAATTTCTGAGAGCGTGTGTTATTGCAGGAAGGTGGGTATCCCAAACTCGATGGTCTTCTTTTATATACGCTCGCAACGAAGCCAGCAATGTACGATTAACGCGTTCTGACGCGTTGCCCTGCGGGGAATATTTTGCCGTAAACATATGCTGGACCCCATATTTTCCGCATAAACGCCGGAGTTGGAGTGATTCAAATTGCCAACCATTATCTGTAAGGATGACTTCCGGAACCCCAAACATTAAAAAGATGTTATCTTCCAGGAACCTACACACCTCCACTGCAGTGGCTTGTCGAACTAGTCTTGTGAGCACAAATTTTGAAAAGTGATCGACAGCAATCAATATCCCAGTGTTGCCAGCTTTGGTGCGTGGATAGGGTCCTAGAAAGTCGAGATACACTCGCTGAAAAGGCCGAAAAGTCATGGGGAGGGAACCGAGGGGTGGTTTAGAAGTTGTGTTGGCTGCTTTATTGCATTTGCACTCATCGCAGGAATTGACAAATTGCACAACGTCAGGTACGACAGCGGGCCAGTAGTAATATCGCTGGATGAGCTCTGCTGTTTTCACAATTCCTAGATGGGCAGCTGTGGGAGGACAATGTGCAGCGGTAAGGATTGTAGAACGAAGGGATTCGGGGATCAGGAGTTTATAAGAGGGAATATCCGATAGGCTATTTTTGTTAGGATAAGCGTTAAGGTAAATAAGGTTTTGTACGGTAAATAGATTAATTGCCTTATTTGATCGTTGTATGGCCTGGGCTAACTGGGCGTACGAGGGATCGAAGAAAGCTGGAGAATTCAGGTCAACATACAATGGAGAATCGATATTTGGGAAGGGATGTATATCGAGAGATTCCATCTCAAGTCTTGAAAGTGCATCCGGGACTGCATTTTGTGAGCCTTTCCGATATTCAATTTCAAAATTGAAACCTTGCAGCTTTAAGCTCCATCGGGCCAATCTTCCGGATGCATCCTTTAGAGACATGAGCCACTTTAAGCTGGCGTGATCGGTGATCACCGTAAAAGGTAGGCCCTCTACGTATGAGCGAAACTTCTTAATGGCCTCGATAGCCGCCAAACATTCTTGCTCTGTGACCGAATAATTTCGCTGCGCCGAATTTAACTTCCTTGACATGTAGGCTATCGGTTTGTCGTGTCCATCTTTATCTAGTTGAAACAGTACTGCTCCTATACCCGTCGAACTGGCATCACATTGGATGAAAAACCGTTCATTAAAGTTCGGCGTGACCAATACTGGAGCGGTTACTAGAGCCTGCTTTAGTTTTGTAAAGGCCGATTCTGCTTCATCGGACCACCGGAATTTTTGATTTTTCTTAAGGAGGGATGTTAAAGGAGATGATAATGAGGAATACCCGTTAATGAAACGACGGTACCACCCCGCAACGCCAAGGAACCTTCGTATTTGCCGTACATTTTTCGGCGTCGGAAACTTCATAATGGCCTCGACCTTATCAGGATTAGGTCTCAAGCCCTCCTCACCAATCACATATCCTAGGTATTCTATCTCTTTCAGTACAAATTTGCTTTTTTGGATATTTATCGTTAGCCCAGCTTTTGTCAACCTTTCAGCGACATCCTGCAGCAACGACAAATGTTCGTCAAAACTAGCTGTTGTAATTAATAAATCATCAAGATACACGAATACCTTTTCTTGTAAGTGATGAGGAATGACTCGCGACATCAATCGACATAAGGTCTGAGGCGCATTACAAAGCCCAAAAGGCATTACCTTAAAATGGTATAAAGGGCGTCCCGGGACAGTAAACGCCGTTACTTCTTTCGAACCTGGATCCAAGGGAATTTGCCAGAAGGCATCCTTTAGATCCAGGCTCGAAATAAAACGAGTACGATCCAAGCGACTCAACAATCCGTCGATCAGCGGTAACGGAAACGCATCTTTCTTCGTAACATTATTTAGCTTGCGCGCATCTAAACACAGTCGAACATTCCCGTTTTTCTTTTTGACGATCGCCATTGGTGAACTCCATGCACTGTGACTCTCTTCAATTACATCATTTGCAATCATTCGATCGAGCTCGTCATACATCAGTTGTTGAATTGCAGGAGAGACTGCATAATGTCGCTGTTTAATGGGTGGAGCATTTCCGATGTCGATCGTGTGTTGTACCAGGTTGGTTCGACCAAGTCCAGATCGCTCAAAGCTAGGGAAGCAATCAATGACGTTTTGTAACCGTTCACGCTGATCCACGGAGAGCTGATGTCGATTATCATCGGTAGGATTTAGGTTTTGAGAGGGAAAGGATAGGTCAGTATGGCAGGAAGAGATAACGGATATTTGTAATCCAAATAACTTAAAGAAATCATATCCCAGATACAATTTCTGCTCCAGACTCGGAACAATGAAAAGCTTCATGACATGAGTCTTATCATTATACCGAATACTGGCGTTTACGAACCCCTGTATCTGAAGAGGAGATCCGTTAGCTATCTGAACCACTGCGGAAATAGGATGAAGTGGGAGTTGATGGTCCTGAATGAATTTAACAGAGTCTTTGCCTAATGCCGAAATATTCGCCCCGCTATCGAGTAATCCTTGGACATCGATGTCATTAATATTGACCACCGCATACGGTCGATTATCATCGAGAAGCTTAATGGAATCGCAAAATTTTGTTTTACCAATATTTCGGTACATTTCACGACGATTTCTAAAGTACTTATTAGATCGGTATTTCTGGCGTTTAATATAGTTTGGAATGCTGGTTTGGGACTTAGTAGAATTAGCTACTAGGGATCCGACGGTGGGAGTTGAGCGACTGGCGTCGAAGTGTGTGGAGGTGGTCTTTGGAAAATTTTCGAAGGTGGACGAGTTGACCCCATCGTCCCCCTCGTGGAGTTTACCGACGTCAACATCCTATTGCACTGAAGACAGTGTGGTTTTAATACTTCCGGTGCCCCACATCCGTAACAGAAAATATGTGACCGAACCAGCTCGCAGTCGGTATACACATGGCCCGATTTCCGACAATTCCAACAAACCAGTACGGAAGAATTCCGTGGTACATTAGAAGACGTTGGAACGTTAACAAACGTTGAATGGAATGCATCTAACTGGGGGTAATGTGATTCTAGTGGTTGTTGAAAGGCGAGTGGCTGAGAAGCATCAGACGTTGCAATCGGGATTACAGGGTTAACCGAGTAATAGCGCAGCTCTTCGTTTTGGTTCACAGCTCCTATGATTTCATGCATCCGGGGTGTAGGAGGAAAACGTCGTTGCATCGTTTGTTCCGGTATCACTCCAACCATGCGCCAGGTATCCTCCGTGGCTACGCATGTACTCACTAGCTCCGCTATAGAGGAATACTGTCTGCCTGCGAGGTGAACTTGTAAACCTGTTCGCATATTCTTCTTCAAGATTTCTAGCGTTTGGAGCTCGGAAAGTGGCACTCTCAATGGAAGGGCTAGTTTTAGGATGCTGTAATAAAATTCAACGAATGTTTCTTTCGGTTGCTGTTTTCGAGCATCAATCAATCGCATGACATCCACATCCGTCCGCCTATCCTGGAAACGATGCAAGAAGGAACTCCGAAGGAGTTCCCAATCACAATTAGGATACCGTTCGAGTATTAACCAGTAGTGCTCGCTGGCGACACCTTTTAACAGAACTGGCATATCGTTAAGCAGTTGTTGCCACGGAATATTATTAGTCCTGGCTAGATGCTCTACGCGAAACAAAAATTTTTCGACCGCTAATCCATTTGCCGACCCGTCACAGGATATACCCCATTTGGCCACTGGTGTAGGGTAGGGTGATGGGGTTATTATATTATTAGCGATAACCGGGTTTGTACCATCTATGTTTAATTGTTGGTGTGGCATGTATTGAGCGCCTATAGTATTAAATTGCGGGGGCAGGGTATAATTATGTTCAATTTTACCATCATTATTCCGAGCCGCATGAGGCACACTTGCCTGGGGTATGTAAGGTGTCTTAAGCATATGGCCATAATTGGTGGCAGAGTGACCCATTGGAGGAGGCCCATGGGTCTGCCAATTCGGGTAAGCACCTGCTACTGCAACCGACATTTGTGGCAAAGTAATTGATGGTGTTTGATGCCTCTCACTTGCAAGGGGTAATTGAATTGGTGCAATTACAGGGTTTAACCTTGGGTATTGAATAGGCTGGGCGTGCGCTTTACTAGCTAGCTCCTGCAGTAGTTCCTTTGATTTTAGCTTTAACTTGTGACACTCCTTACTTAAAGCCAGCACCTGTTCGGACAACTGTCGAATCTGATCCGTCATATAAGATATTTCGGGTGCTTGATTTGTACGGTGTGCATCCGTCGAGGTTCCCGGTAAAGAAGATATACTGAGATCGTCATCAACATCATGGATCATTGCGATATGTATGGCATTGGCTGCATCAATGGATACGTCAAGCTTATCCAGATCATTTAGAAAATTTTGCAGAGTACCTATCAATGTTTCGCACGGTTGGAGAGCATCTTTAGCTTCCCCGGAATACGTTGGGGAAGACTTAATAACTCGTCTTAGTCGGCTTGCCACATGGAGAAGTCTAGACTCGACTGACCGCGCAACCGGCACCTGTTGGTCAGTTTCCAGATCACGAATTGAACTAAATTCATCCTTTAGGCTCTGCAATTTCATACGACATTTATTAAGTTCTAAGTCGGGCCGTTTTCCCGCGCTTTCATGCATTTTAGTAGGCGCCTCCTTTTTTCCGGCTTCTTCAGCAATTACATGATTTTGTAATGTTTGTGCAGCGGAATCATCGTCGACTGCAATTTGGCGTATGACGCATTCGATTTCGAATTCGGGTCGGTTTAATAAAAACACATTCATCTTAAAGAAATTTTTAATTTCACCGAACAAAAAGAAACTCGAAGCGAAAACTCGAATACGAAGAAAAAAAATAAGGAAAATAAACAAAATATATCTTTATCGAAATACCAAAAAAAAATGTTTTCCGAATAATTGTTTAAGAACAAGAATTTATTATCTGTTAAACGATAAATTGCGAGAAAAAAAAATATCAATAAAAAAAACCAAATAAAAATACATATGAAGAAATATATGTATATGTAAATATGTATGTATATTACAATCAAAATCGAATATAAGTACAAAAGTAATTATTTAATTTCACAAAAAAAATTCACAATCAGAGAAGAGGATGCAACCAAGATGAGTACACAATTTGGTTGTTGTAGTATATAGATTTTAGGCAGTGTAGCCTCAGCTGGTATAAGGAAAGGGTAAGGGAAAGGAAAATAATTCGTGACTATTTAACATTAAAATCTACTCTTCAAAAACTAGAGGAATATAACGCGAGAGTGTAACGAAATAAATTAAGTTAGAATTAATTTATGAAACCCCACAGTACGAACGCTAAATCGATAAGCCGTTTATGGCTAGAATCAGTGCGGTGTGATTTCATCAATTAATTAAGTATCTTACTAGAAAAAAACTAACAGCTGTATCAATTAAATACTAAGATGAAGCTGCGGATTCTAAAAAAAAAATCTTTTCATTGGTTGAGCGTAAACATGTGAGGTGTCTAACCAAATAAATATTCCGAGAAATGTAAAACATATTGAAATCAATCAGTAATGCTTATTTGCGATTACCCTCACATGAATATGATATTTGCCAATTTGACCCAAATGACCAATGAAAATTGACGATTAACCGCACAAGCAAAAACAGAATATAAAAAAAAAATCAATGTTTTACGGCTGCAAAAAAAAAAATTAAGAAATTAATTATAAAAGAGGCGGCAGTTATAATCGTCGTAGTTGAGGAGTGAAGCTCCTTGGATGCTTTATTAGAGCAACCTACAAACCAAAAAAAATAATAAGAAAAGCAAGGAGGAGGAAGGAAAATAGGAGTTGGAAAAAGGATTTGCCAAATAACTTGGGCGCCACTGTAACGAGATTGTACTTGTACCAGCACTGGTGGGTAAAAAGCACTATAATAGTGACCAAGGTCCACCACTCATTAACAGATGAAATTATCCCGCTAGAGGTTCTGGAACGGTCGATTACGCCGGCTAGGGCTCAGGAGCAGATGGGGGTGGGGAATCCAGAACATAGCGAGATCTGTGCTGACCGTCAACGGAAGAGGGGAACCAGCTATAAACTACACGACTTACCTAACCTGGATACTCACCTCAGCTACATCCCCATCTCAATCACACTTTAATTCATTTTATGTAATCATTCGAAAGAAAATAAAGAAAGAACCGAAAAAAAACCAACCCACAATACCCATAGAATAAAACAAGTGCAATTTATGGTTACTTCTAAACGAAAATTAGCTTGTATTGCCAAAACAAAATAAAGCGCAGAAATAAATTGTGTACAAGTAACACTATAACCTAATGTGCTAGCTAACCCTACCAGTAATTTGACTTAACATTAAAGGGATTTATAATTCTTCATCATATATCTCGAACTTTTAGAGAAACAACAAAAAAAAATACTAAACTAATAAAAATTTGGTAGCTGGAGACATATGATAAGATTTATAAATTAGTATATAATATAATATAATATAATAAGGTAAATGTATATAAAAGGTATATAAAATAAATAAATAAATGGTACTTAAATACTTTGTCGTAAACAGCTGGATGTTGATTGATGCCCCCCGTTGATGGTATACCATGTATATAACGTTCGAGGTTTATATTATGTACTTAGGATTTTTAAATTTAACTTTTTATTTTTCGATTTTTTTATTACTTTATTGTTTTATTAGAGAATTTTTGGTATTATTAATTATTATAATTATTATGATTATCACCAAATTAAATGGATTTCAATTAATATAAAATATAGCTTATCATTAAGAAAACTGCATAAACGTTCTTTACACTCATTACATTCATCGGCCAGAATTCGTATATGATTAGAGCTCGATTATTAGTATATATATTGTATGTATGATATTATCTGTACGACTATTATAATATCTCTATGACAGTCAAGTTCCTTTATTTTTTTTTTAGTTCTTTTATGGTTTTATTATTATTAGAATTATTATTGGTATTATAATGTTATAATTATTATTATGATTGAGGAACTTTTAAGACAGGAGATTTATTGAACCACCAGACCACTTATTTTAAATATAAAGGGAAAAAAAAATCACAGTTATAATTGTTATTTTTTTTTTAAGGCACAAACTTATACTACACACTGATGCCTTTTTTTTCCTTTTTTCTTTAATAAATTTTTTTTTTTCTAATTGGTTACGCACATTTAACTATTGTACTTAAGGTAAATCTTATATAAAAACTTATAATTATACAAGTACTACTCCCACGCTTTCGCTAATTATTTTAGCGTGGGTTGAAAAGTTACCGTTAGGCGATAAATTGCACAAATTTTATATGCTAAGTTTTTTTTTCTATTAGGGTAATAAATGTCGTAAACGACCAACACCCATTCTTTCACTAATCGTTTTTTTTTTCTTTGTTTTTGCGATCACTTGTTACAAAAAAAATTACTAGATATACTTATATGTCTGATAGATATTTCTATATCTCGCACAAAAAGAAAACAGCAAACGATTCAATCAACACGATCACAAAAAAAAAACTCATCACTTTCGCGAACGCGTACTTTTACTAGCGGTACCGGTACTTCAATGATTTTATAACGATAAAGTTTTATATATATAATAAATTTATTGTTTTATTTTTATATTTATTTTTAGGTATAATAAAAAAAATGATGTTCTCGTTCGAGACCCAAAATTTGACTCCCTCGCCCTAACTTTTTTCTTCGTCCTCCAAATTTTTAGTTACCGCCAAAATTTGCGCGTACAAAAAAAATTATTTGGTCCCTCTTTCAATTTTTTTTTTTTGTAGGTGTTGCCTTAGCTAATTCGAATATCGAAACCTTTAGCGTTTTAACCTAATGGCAGCCAATTCACACCTTAAGTGGAACATGGAACGACCCGCGGACGTAACATGATTGTGGACGGTTATATGACTCCAAGTTGGACATAAGTTACAAGTAGGTTATGGGACACGTTGTGGAAATCTTAGCGATAGCCGGCGAGTTATCGTTCCTTCTTGATAAAACAATAATCCGGCTGCGAGAGCTGAGCATTTGGCCTCGTAGATATCGGATTACTGCGTGCCAGTTCTGACTTATCACTCACACGATCCATTGTCTCCAAATGTAGGATAGGAATCTGGATTGTGGAACGAGGGTAAGGCTGATGACATGATCAAGCAGGTACTTTAATCAGTTTCGTTAGTCTAACCAACATGGCAGTGAGGATCACTCGTAAGTAGTTGGGACGCCCACTGCATAATTGAAGGTAAATTAGCAAGCTGATCAAAATTATAAATCTGTTCCTTATCCTTTTCCTTGTTTGACCCAATAATAGTGGTATTCTTATTGTCGACCCATGGTGGGGGTCGGAATAAACCGTGGTTGTATATATTTTGAATTATTTTTTTATAAGATGTTAGGTTTATAGTAATCATAATTTTTTTTATTTAAATAAGTTATAAGTTAGGAACTCTGTCTCAGGATGGAGTTCAACATAGAAAAATTGAGCGAGGACGAGTTGCGCATAGAGTTGGAGGTGCGCAACCTGGTAGTTAAGGCTAACCAGGAAGTATCCCAAACCTTGAAGCAAGTGTTAATTCGCAGATTAGAAGTAGAGCGCGAAGATCCATTTCTAGCGCCATTTAAGGCACATGCCGCCGCGCAAAAACAACCGCAGCGTGAGATAGAGGCATGCATCAAGAAACTTCTACTGCTGTGTCAAGGGATGGTCGAGAATCTGAGGAACAATACCGCTGTGGCCGATTGGTTGCCCGAGGGGATGGCAAAACTAGTGCATATTCAGGGTAGAACCAATCGGGTAAGTAAAACCCAAGAGACATTTAAGATGTTCGAGAGCTTGGATGAAGCTGTAACCGAAAGTGGAAGGATAATAGGCCGGGTCAAACGGGGTAGGCTGACATCCAAGCAAGCTCAAGAAGAATTTGAGGGTTTGGTCATCACAATACTCGAGCGAGAGGCCATAGCGCATTTTAGGGGATTAGAGGAGGATCAAAAATTGCCACCAAATAGTACGTTAACTGATTCCGTATCAGGCGCACATTATACAAATGATCGCGCGCAACGACAACATCTCAGGCTATTGCGAAAATTAGATAGTAGGCAATGCCTGCCAAGAAAACCAGTAGTGGTTTCACCGCCAGCACCACCTATATCTAATTCACCTGATGTACCTAGCTCGGTTAAAATAACATCAAAAAGAGCCTTACAAGATAGCACTATTAAAACGCAGGTTACAGCCGATAATCAGGTAGTACAAACTGTAGATAGTACTAAACCAGCGCTACAAGCGTCACAAATAATGTTCCAATTAACATTAAATTCAGATGGTGGATGTGGTGGTACTGGTACAACATCAAGTAGCTCCCCGTCAATCTGCATCTTAGAAGATGAAAATCTTTCGGGGGTAGTTGGTCAAGTTGTTGAACAGCATACGATACACCCATTACCTAACGAAAGTTCATCTCAAGACTCTGAATTTGTGTCATTCACTCCACAGCAAGAAATTGCTAATGATCATAGTGTTACTTTGCAAGAGATGGTCACGTGAAGCAAGAAAAGGCGGGCAGATAACAGTTTGGTAGGTAATACGTTACCTCCAAAATGTAAATCATCGAGTCTTGCATCTTTACGAATTAATAGGACTTCGGAATCTAAACTTAGGAGGTTACCTATCAAATTAGGTAATAAAAATAAATTCAAAGCCTCTAAAAATAAAAAGAGCTCACCTCGCAGAAAGAAGAAGCGTTGTAAAACTTACGATCCATGGCGATGTAGATATCACAAGAGGCAATTGAGAATCGTACGAACATCGGGGAGGCTGATAATGCAATTCCTTGACACCAACAAAATACATTGCAAGACAGAGTTTGGCCATAGGGAGTTAACGAGATTAACTCTTACACACGTGTACAAAGTGTGTTTTAGCTGGAAGTTTCTGACGATGCTTTTACAGCGAAATTGGAAGCGCCGTCGTAGAAAACGCGGTCGCATACATCATCCACTTTCCCATTAGACCATCTATGTTTAGTTGGGCATCTACATAGATGATGTAATGGTAAAGTGAAGGCTGGTATATTGCGCGCGCAATTATGAATATACCAGCGGCATTAGTTAAGACAATAGGGTTAGGAAAGTATAATGTTAAGTAGTTGAAAGAAGGGTAGTGGTGCTCAAAAATAGAGTGAGTGCGTAG
Organism: Nephrotoma appendiculata; assembly: GCA_947310385.1. Classification (NCBI taxonomy): domain Eukaryota; kingdom Metazoa; phylum Arthropoda; class Insecta; order Diptera; family Tipulidae; genus Nephrotoma; species Nephrotoma appendiculata. The sequence goes on along the minus strand of OX371223.1, from coordinate 195,463 downwards.
AGCTGAGGAAAGGTTGAGCCATCTCAGGCTACAGCTCAGTACTTGGAGGAGAGAAAGAAGAGAGAGGCTAAGAAACGCGAGGACGAAGGAAGAGGAAAGGAAAGGCGAATTATCGCAGAAGGGAGAAATTGGTGAAGTCGCGGGCCAGTCTGTTGTCACATCATCTATGCGACCGTAACTGCTCGCATAGTTGATGTGATAACAGAGTGAAGGCTGGTATTGCGAATACCGGCAATAGGTTAAGTACGCTTGCTAGGTTTAGGGAATTAAGTTAAGATTAGAGAGGCAGGAGGTTGGCTCAATCCCATTCCTTGCACATGGTTCAGCGAAAATGGGGTTGGGGCAGCGCCGTGCTTATAGATATTAGGTAAGCCACAGGGAGTAAATAAAACATATCTTTACCAAATAGAGAAATCATTAAATCAGAAGATGCACTCGGCTTAACAATAACGGATAATGGTGCAGGCTATGCGTTTATTAAGCGTATCAGGGAAGGCATAAAAGTTAAACAAATTCCCTACGGCCAATTTTTCTTTTGTTTTATAAACTTAATTAAATCGTTATAAATCTTTATTTTTCTTTTGATTTTTCTTCTTTACGTAATTTATAATTTTTTTTTTTTGACTTTTTGGTAAATTAATTTGTTTTTCGAAATTTTTTATAAAATTATTAAGTTATGTGAATTAAATATATTACATTTTAGTGGAATGCATTACTAAATATGTATTACGTGCAAACGCGGACGCGTACATCATCCACTTTCCCATTAGATCATATATGTACTCATACGCGGGTATTTACATAGATGATGTAATGGGAAAGTGAAGGCTGGTATAACGCGCGTGTAATTATGAATATACCAGCATCGTTAGTTAAGGTAGAAGTTAGGATTATTATTAGTAAAACTAATAATTAGTAAATAAGATGTAGGATGAGGTTAGCTCAACCCCATTCAGATAACTTAGTAATCTATGGTTGAGGTAACGCCACCAACATAATTAGATAGTGGTAGGTTAAGTTACTAGATTCATATTGGTAATTCAAATGTAATAAAACGTAGTTGAAATTTTAGTTATATCGCCAAGATGTCAATTAATGTAAAATAAAATTAAACGAAATTCTAATAAAGAGGAACTCAAAATATTTGATGGATTGAGAACAATATAAGGCACTGCTAAACTTAAGATGGTGATTAAACAATAGATGGTATGTTGGGGAGGTCTTTTATGCAGTCAGAGAATGGCCAAAACTTTTTCATCGAAGATGTGAACAATTAATAGGATTCGGGTGGACAAAGGATGGAATCTTTCCGAAAATTATACATGGATTGAAGATATGCAGTCATGCTGAACCAGTGATTAACGAAGAAACAAACGACTGGGAATTAAACAAGACTAAGCGGCTGATTAACGAAATTCTACGAGTTGCGAAAATCTCTAGTAAATCTAGTAAGATAATGGGTTCCAATTCGTTACAATATGAAGCAACATGTAACTGGTGATTCTGTCGCCTGGCAAAATACATAAACCAAGTTACGCAGCACCGTCAATCCAGCAGAAGGGATGAACCACATTCGAGATAAATTCCTTCTACCTTACATGAGAGGGGCGTTATGTTTTTCGACCGAGGATACAAAAAAAAAAAACAATTTTTTTTTGAGTACGACGTATGAGGCCAAAGTCAACGCGTGTCAAGGATGTCATATCCTCAAGAAATTATTGAATGTGATTATGCCACTAACCACTCTTGTGTTGCTGCAATACGCTCAAGAGGATTCGATTATCAAGTTAAGCATAACAACAACCGGGTATGGGAGCGAATCGCGAGGCGAAAGTGTACTTCGACTACGAGGAATTCAATCGAGGAGGCAAACAAACCAAAGTTTTGACTTTTTCACTGTCTGCAAAAATTCCAAACCAAACATTAACCGTAATTAAGAAGCACCACATAATGGATTCCAACTCAACAAATTCAGGCTCTACACGACCCATAATTCATCATCAAAGGAATTTCAACGGTTTATATGAGTTCCTCTACCCTGATACAATATTATGATTTTAAACATTTATTTTATATAATAATTCCATTTTTTTTTTTTTTTTTTTTTTGCTATCTAACCTTTGTAATGAATCTATGGCATTTTCTAGTAACACATTTTTGGAATAAGACTCAAGTAAATTTTTAAAATATAACTATTTTTAAGCAAACTAATTTAAGGAGGTATACTATTGAACATTCAACACCCTAATATCAAAATTGTATAAAGTCACTAAAAACTATTTCCACACTAAGTAGTAATTACACAATAATTGACACATCATAATGGTAGATAAATTGAAAAAGCTAACTATTCAAATCAAAATTTTCAAACTAGTTAAGTTCGGTTCAATAATTTATTAAAACAAAAATGAATTGTTCTATTTTTTTTTGTTTGAATGTTCATGGAATAATTGTCAATAGTATCTAATGCTAACAGTTAGAATAACTAGGTTAAGTGCCCGGCTTTGAGACTATCTCAGGGTGTGGGGCGTCCGCCACGTTGGGCTACTTCAAGTACCTACAGACTGACTCATTAAACCACGTCCCCCTAAACAGAGCATGAGATCTCTTTTCATTCTCAGGGATTGGGTTTTCCCCACGCTGTAACGGAATTCTATTTAATTCCGTTACTAACCTATCCCAAACAAAAAAACTAATAATTTTCTTATCTGCATGACCTTGGAGATAATTCTCTAACTATATCTAACTTATGTACCAGTCATGCTACGTTTTCACATTTTCTTTTTACGTTTATTTACTACAAGGCCATTTAATTAATTCATGTTAGAATTTTTTTTTAATGAGTTTCTGTGGGGTAAGCGTAAAAAGTTTATGCAATTCGACACCTCTACATTTTTCAAGTACACGATAAATGCAAGTGGTTTATTTATGTATAGCGTTGACATATTTACGAATACGTCAACCTATGTGAAAATCAAAACCATCTGTATTTGTTGTTGTACAAACTTCCGCTAGTAGCAAATACGAGCCGGAAATTCACAACATGCGCGGTTTCTAAAAGTTTTCTGGATTGTCATCAAAAATAAAATGTAAGTTGATTGAGAGAACAATTTTAATCACTGGGTTAAAATGTAAATTCTCTCTCTCAACAAGTAATTAATTTTTGGAATAAATACCGCGAAATTTTCTTGGTTCGAGGCAGTCAGTTAATTATCCGTGTAGTAGCTCAGCTCGGCGGATAATTAAGCTAAATATATAGTTTTTTTTTTGTTTTTTGTTTTTGGTTTGTGTTTTTGAATAAAAGTTTTTTTTGTGTTAATTAAAATATTGTGTGTTAGTTTTTTCGGGGTTTTTGTGAAGAACAAAGCGGTAAATTGGTAAGTATACAGGGCTCACCATACTAATTCTTACGGCCCAGGTAACACGGTGTTCTTTTGGCTGTCTCTCGGGACGGGAATGTTGTGACATAGGCACTCTTTCCCCTTCTGCCAAAACCGCCGTGGTACCCAAGAAAAAAATTACTTACTAACTTCTGTTGTGGGCCAGAGGCCAATATATTTTTGTTTCCATATTAATCGAACTAATATGGTGGTGTAAACACCATAATATACAACCTCGGTCGACTCGATCCACATAACGGGTCAACGACACTGCCACTATGTAGGGGTCCGTTACCCCACTCAACTGTTCCCTCTTTTCTTCTGCGGCTAGCAAGGCCACTATCCATGCACTCCAATACCCACGCCATTTTCCTCTAAAAGACTGAGCTGCGGGAATAAATGCCGCAAGGAGTGCGAACATGGGTAGTGGCAAATTCTGTGAAACCGGGCTGGCCTCAATAGGTAAGAGGCCAACCCGTTTCAAACTTATATGTACTACCCATACTCCCTTAATTAAAATTGCGAGTTGCGGATCCGCTTATGATGAGTGATGATCACCATGGTGTTAATTTTTCTCCACAACTGCGAATATATGCGTTTTGCGCGATGAAGTATTTTTATTTATTATTAGTTTTTCTTTTTATTATTATTATTATTATTATTGTGATTATTATTATTATTATTATTATTATTAGATTTATAATTAGATAGTAGTAATATTATATAGAGTTTTCAATTGCTTATTTTAATTCTAATTGTCCGTTTAATAATTAGGCTTCATATTCACTTATATCACCGTAACTTAACAGTTCATTGCGTATTATTAATTAATACTTAATTTTACTTATATTATTCGCACTAGTAACTGCTTGAAAGAAAATTACACAAGGTAGTTAGCTTCACCTTTACATTGGATTTTATTGTTCATCCATATTTTTTCTTTGCACATTAAAATGTCCACTCACTTTAATCGAATTACTTAACTTAATTTTTATTAATATATTATTAATAGTTTTATCAAATATTTATCCTAATTTTATAATTATGTAATATTATTATTATGTGCTAATATTTATTTTAACTTAATTTTATTATTTACGGACGGAATAATTTTATATTTGCAAATTTTAATAATCTTTATATTTGCAAACGTACAATCGCGATACTTCTATCCCACGTTGTACCTTAGTCTTCTAAGAATTTTTATTTTTGTTTATTTTTCCTCTTAGTAGAGTGATCGTTCGCACCGTCCCAAAACTAACTTCCTCCATCCAATTTTTCGTTTTTATTTTAATTATTATTGTATCCCCTCCATTTCTCATATTTCCCAATATCGTTTTTTTCTGTTTTTTTTTCTAGTACCACACTAATTATTGTAATAAAGAGATTTAAAATTACCCATTATACAGTTTACATGCATCACATATAATATTCGAAAATTACAGCTGGCAGCTAAAGTTACTCTAGACAGAAATTCAGCGGTCAATCGTGCTACCTATTATTTTATTGAAATAAATTTATTTAAGGATGGAACGCCAGTAATTTCGTTACAATTTTTCAACCAATTTAATTAATATAACGACATTGTTTTGGAGCTTTAATAAGACCGCTTGGGGACAGCATTGGATAAATTGTAAAATAGAAAGAAGCGATATCATTCCGTCACCCAAAGCAATAGGCTGCTTCCAGCGAACCTACTGGAATCAATCAATCATTAATCGGAAAATAAAATGTAACCTAATTGAGGTGACCAAATCCGTACACGCGCTAACAAAATAAAGTGTTTTTCGTTCCCCGACGATAAATGTATTGCTACTTATGTCTGGATTGATGGGACCGGTGAGAATTTACGGTGTAAAGACCGTACACTTGATTTTATTCCAAAATCACCAAAAGGTGAGAATTTAATATATACGACGACGTCTCATGTTTGCTATTTATTGTCTAGTAAATTGACTTATTTTTATTTCGCATATCCCTGAATATTGTAAAATTGACCGTGCCACGATTTTCTTTGTGCTTATATACATTTTCGTTTCCACCAGCACATTTATTAAGAATTTGTTTTCAGATCCTCGTAAAAATGATGAACAACTTGACCTAAATTTCGAAATATAAGTAATAAATAACTTCCTTTTCATAAATTGGAAAACAATAAATTGATTAGTTTTCAATCAATTAGAAAATTATTTTATCGAAATTTATTGCACACGTATAACAATTATTTATTGTTTAGCAGACTCATTTCATTAGTAATTCATAAATTTGTATTATTATGCACGATATCTAGCGGTGTAACTAGCAGCTATAGCGCACGAGATAATTTCATGATCAAGATCACATTTTTGTTGGCAAAACCGGGTGCTAAGTTTTTAACATACTTATTACAGCTAGTGACATTCTTTTGGATTTAGCCGGTTTGGAAATTATATAATTTACTTATCATCTTAAAGGCATTGTGTTAAAACTAGCCGACACATTAACCCTGACTGAAATATATGGTTTGTTACTTTTAATGCCAGAATCACGCCTGGCGCGTGTAAATTTGTTATGCCTATTTATTATTGGAGGTTCTGTTTGTTTTAATCATTTATCTAAGGTTGTTTGAATTGTGATTTAAAATTTACATTTTACACTCGTAATTAGTTTTTTTTATTTATAATTAATCGTCCGCACAAACAGATTACTGCAAACGACCAGTGAAACGATCAGTAAATCATATAAACATTTTAAAATGTCGGCCACTAATGGTTGAAACGTGATTTTAGAAATTTCAAAAAAATAAAACAGTTCAGAGTTCAAGATTTGTAATGCTTCAGTGATAGTTTTTCGATGTAGTTCTGGAATATTCAAATAGTCTAGCGGAACTAATGGTTAAAGAATAATGAACAGGCCTGAATTTCGGAGCACCCCGAAAAGTCTGCTATTATCGTTGAGATCTTTCATCGGTTTATCGAGAGGTTCAAGTGAATGCTTGTGAGTTAAAGTGCATTATTGAAAAATTTTAGCCATGCCGAAATCCTTCTATATGTTGTTCATTGCGTCTGGATATGTGTGAACGATCAATGGCAACTTGAGTGCTGAAAGTGCAGTCCTTCCACCATCAAGCAAATGCCAGATGATGCAATTTCCAACGCAATATGGTTTTGTGATCAAGTATCAGTGTGAATCCGTCTTTTGTCAGCAGTGAGCACTTGTTCATTATTTGCAAATGGGGCAGCACCAAATTTTTGCCCACGCTGAACATCGCTGTAAATGATGTCTGTTGCTGGACGGCTAGGCGAGGGCATACCGAAATAAATATGCCTCTCGAAATGAGAATGCAAATATCTTTAAAAATGTCTCTTTATATATTTGTGGCGAAAAACGATATTGGGATCTTGATCATCGATCCAAATGCGATGCAAAAGAGTAGGTTAGATTGATTGTCACTGAATGTACGTACATGTTTATATTTGAAATTCATAGACGATCATATACGGTATTCACTTCAACATTGCACCTTCACCTTTTTTTCAATGTGAGTGTTGCACACATTATACACTTCATTTGCGATTTTAAACGTTATTTCAATATGTTTTGTCGATGTATAACACATTCAATATGCATGCAAACAGAAATTGTAATATCAAAACAACACCAAGATACGACGACGCAAGTGGCTTGCGCATGTATTGATGGTTCTGATATGTGAAAAACACAACAAAAAAAATAAAAAAAAATATTTCGCCGAAAAACATTCATCTTGAAAAATCCGACGCTATCACTAACCTTTTATACAACATTTTTACCGAGTGAGATTACACAAAGGAGATAGACATCCATAAAAAAAATCTGATTTGTCTGATATTGGGCCCTGATATCAATTAACGAGCACGGATTTATGCCCTTCTATATAGATAATATCAGACAAATGGCTACTAGAATTTTTTTCTTACTTTACCATTTCAAAGGTGTTTTCATTATCGACGTAAACAGCACAAGGCCGTGCTCGTTAATTGACATTTGGCCTAACTTCGTTGCACTATATCGGAAAAGCGGCTATAACAGATTTTTTTTTGACATTTCTTCTGACAGGCTCTATGTCTTTTCCATAGATAAAACTATTTTTTGGCTGATTTAGATCGGAATTTTATCTCATTCGGATATGATTGAATCCTTTAATCTTTTTTAGAGGTCATAATATGGTTCTGAAACTTTTCTCATTATAATCGCAGAAAGGTTGTAACGGATTTAAGTCCAGATTTTGCGGAGGTGCACTGAATTATTTCAAGCGCAGTGTAGTTCAAGCGCCCTATCTTTTCAACTGTTTGAATTAAATTTGTTTTTAAAATATCCAAATATTAAAGCTTGTCCATTGGACTTTCAATAAATACTAAATTACCGATACCTGCATAGAGCATACAGCCATTACTTCTCCTTCTTCGTGTCGTACTGTTTTTCTCACATTGTTTATTTTAAACGGTTCGTCTTTTTTCGTCCCACTTTTGGAGGACCGTCATTATATCAAAAATATTGAATTTGCTTTCGTCGCCAAAAACATTTGATTCCCTAAAGGAATTTTCTTTAAATTTAATTAATTTTACTTATAAGTATAGTTTCTTCTTGGCCATCTTAGAAGAATAACCATACGGAATAATCGATTTTTATAAAAAATTAGTTAAAAGGAGTTTTCGAATGTTAAGAATTGATTCGTAATTTTGACAAATTTGGTTAGAAGTTTCTGAGATGGAGTTCAATCTGGTTCCTATTATAAGAATTGTTCCCAACGATTTAGATACAAAAAAAATTGAGAGAGGGAATTTTCGAGTATCAGGAAGCGACTACAATGAATCATGATTTCTGAAAATTTGTTTAAAGGTGCTCTAGTTGAGCCGTAACGTCCGGTTTGTTCTTCAATAGAATTAAGTAATTTCCCAATCAAAGAAGATGGAACTCGGATTACAGAACGAAAATTGGAATCGAATCATTAATTTTGATCGTGTTTATGGAAAATTTTCATTTTAAATTAACCTAAGCCATTGGAACCTGGCAATTTTGAAATATTTATACTTAATGGCACAAAAAGATCAAATTCAGATATTACAAATTTCGAAGATTTAATAAAAAATAGCAATATAACCAAACTACGTTCGTTGTAATCGAATTTCAGCTTAATGAACATTTTAGTCAGAGCGATTTGTTATAAATCAATTTTACCATATAAACCTTTTCGATATGTAATAAAACTTTCACAGGATTGTATCATTCAACAGCAATCGGTTATTTTAAACCTTTATAATTCCAAATTTTGGGAAAATATTTTCACCTCTTCCGAAAGGTACAAAAATTTGAACGTCTTACGGTACCGAATTACAAAATGATAAAATCAATAAAAATGTTACGTCACCAAATAAGCAAAACTGGTTTCATTTGTACCAATCCTACAAAACATTAATTTTTTTTTATATACTAATGCCAGATAACGGGAAATTTTTGGTAGACAAAATCAATTTTGATGTTAAGTAATTTAGTTGCGTATTATAAATCAAGTGCGTCGATTGATTTATGATTCACGGGGAAATTGGGTTATCAATTCGGTATAGTAGTCGCGTCTAGTGTTTATAAAAATAGTAAAACTAAAGTGAATTTTCAATTAGTGTTAAATATGTGATAGTGAAAAGTAATGAAAAGTGTTTTGTTGTGTATTGTGCTACTAAATTCGATTCAAATCTTTATGGTAAGTACCAATTTCTTTTTATTATGTGCATCTTGTCTATATCTTGTTTATTAAATTGGTCAACATATATCCCAAAAGTCAAACTCCAGTTGTTTAATTATATTTCAATAAGCTTTATTTCCATTTTTTAATAACCTGTGAAGAGCTAAAATATTACAGGAAGAAATTGTTACTAAAAAATCAATACGAATTTTGTATGATTAAATGAGAAAAAAAATAATTTGGGATCAACCCGAACAGCTAAGCTTGTGTTTTAAATGACCTGAAAAAATTTGTGTTTTCCTTATTTTTGGATGCCTTGATTTGCCTGGAAGCGTTTTCTCTTTAGTTGAACTTCACCGTTTTCAGAGTTCACTTTGCATGTATTAGCCAAGTATGTATCGGTATAACGTGAGTTTTACAGCTGTCTGTAAAAAACAGCTTCCATTTTATTGTTTTGTTTTCCCTTTTGTTGATAGCAGTAATCACTTTGCCAGAAAATGTATGTTCCGCATCGTCGATGCTTTTTGGAAATAGACGCATTCTGCAGTCACGCGTTGTTTGATTTTTTCTGCATTTATATGTATTCTGAAGTGTGTTAAAAAGAAAAGGTTTGCTTACTACCTTTCAAGGTATATGACCTTTGCTCCGCTCAATCATTCGTCTAGTGGTAGCGTTTTTCATGAATAACAGCTTTTTATGGTACAGATTCTCGTTCGTTTACGAGTAGTTCTTCTTTGAGCCTCTTTAATTTGGTCGGACTTTTTCTCACATTAAGTTTTGTCAACGAATCGATAGGTTTTTCTGCTCCCAACAGTCAAAATTCTCAATCATTATCTTTAAATATTTAAAAGCTAATTTTGTTTTTGCAATCTTCTTGCCGACTCACATTGGTACAGCATGGCTGATCCTTCTTTTATAAGAACAGTGATCTCTGTTTTATTCATGGAAGGATGAAAGTTGGTTGACTCCATCTATCAATTTATTTTTCAGGAAACAATATTGAGTTTTCTTGTGCTTACTGAGTGTTACCCGCTCCTGTTTTATCTCTTCTGTTATAATAACCATTCTTAGCCGTCATTGAAGATGATTATGATCTCCAGCTCTTCCGTATATTTATTCTTATGTCTGACTCTGAAACCAGACTGTTTTGGTGAGATCTCCAAGAGAGTTGGAATTTCGGTCTTTTACTTAATCTCTAATTAGTTTCTATTATAGCATCTTGCCCTCTGTACCAAACATGCATAGAGGCTGATACGATGATAGGAATTCTTAATTATATTTTCGTTTACCAATCCGTAAACTAACGTTTAAGACTATGAGTTCTGTTTTGGCAATCATCTCTAAGATGATGAGTCTACATTTGGCAGCTTGCTGCTGAATGCCTCTCGATGAAGCTGCGTGCAGTGTTTTTCTCAGGATGTTGGATGGAAGGGGGAAGGGTCTGCCCCTAATAAATTTGTCGGATTAAAGATATGTAGGCTTGAGATAATCACACGTATGCCTAACTTTAAGGAAAATTACAAAAAAATTGTTCCAATTCAGCATTGCAAAATTAGGCCCTTGGGCAGACCGGTATGTCTTAAATTTTTATTTGAACTAAAGCTGCAATTAAATTTGACACGTTAATGTATAAATTTGTCATCTGTATCCATTCAACTCATATTTTAATTAAAAGTGCATCCAAATTTATAGCACTGCATTTGAAATTGGGTTCAGATATATCCAATCAACAGGTATCTGAACTAAAATTACATTAAATTTTCACGCGTTAAAAGCATAAGTTTGTGTTATTAAGACTAAGTGGTTTATATGAAAAATCATTCCTTTCTGTAAACCTCCAACCTATTCAAGAGATATTAATCCCTGATACCAGCATCGAGCTTAATGCACCACGAGCGACGAAAAATTTATGCCTGAACTAACGTTTAAGACTATGAGTTCTGTTTTGGCTATCATCTCTAAGCTGATGAGTCTACATTTGGCAGCTTGTTGCTGAATGCCTCTCGATGAAGCTGCGTGCAGTGTTTTTCTCAGGATGTTGGATGGAAGGAGGAAGGGTCTGCCCCTAATAAATTTGTCGGATTAAAGATATGTAGGCTTGAGATAATCACACGTATGCCTAACTTTAAGGAAAATTACAAAAAAATTGTTCCAATTCAGCATTGCAAAATTAGGCCCTTGGGCAGACCGGTATGTCTTAAATTTTTATTTGAACTAAAGCTGCAATTAAATTTGACACGTTAATGTATAAATTTGTCATCTGTATCCATTCAACTCATATTTTAATTAAAAGTGCATCCAAATTTATAGCACTGCATTTGAAATTGGGGTCAGATATATCCAATCAACAGGTATCTGAACTATAATTACATTAAATTTTCACGCGTTAAAAGCATAAGTTTGTATTATTAAGACTAAGTGGTTTATATGAAAAATCATTCCTTTCAACTTTGCGGACTTTGGGCCGATTATATCAGTTCAATTCATAATAAATAATTATATATTTGTCAAGGCAAATGATATTTGAAGAAAATTTGTGCAAAAAGCCAAGAATTTCGGTTGATAATTTCTCTTCAATAAGTTTGCATGCGACAACTTTCTTGCCTCATTTTTAATTTAAGTCGGGAATTATAGATCTTTTCTTGGAACATGGTTATTTGTCGGCTTAAGGTAATGTGCAAATTGAAATAGTCATACTTCTATGAAAGTTAAAAAATTAAGAGTTACGTAGCAACTTTACGAAATTGGATGAATTGCACCAGAATCCATAGTTCTATAGATATAACAAATGCCTGGCACAAATCCACAAAATTTTTCGGAAACCAATTTTATTTTGGTATTTATGGTCAGTTCCAATAATTTCCGAACTGCACTAATTCCACACATCAAGAGCAATTGGGTTTTTATTGATACGTGTTACCTCATGATTTTTTTTATTTTCTGAAATGGCTCGAACGGTTTTCATGATAACCGCCAAGATGAGTTTACGTATACCAGAAAACAGTTGCGACGTTGAGTGTTACTTGCTGAGGAGGTCATCCGGTGGAATACGAGTTCCATTTTATTAGCTCACACGATTATAATAATAATTGGTGAATAGCGGTTCTCAAATGAGAGGAATGGTTTGCGATTGGTTGAGATTTCTGAGAAACATGTAGACGGTCGTTCCGTGAGCACGAGTCTCTTTCTATATTTTTTTCGTCTCGCACGAATTTCATAAAAGTTGATGATGGGGGTTTTCGCGTGCCAGTAGTCAATTGCGATGAATGAATTTCGTGAGAACTCATTCAGATTGACGCCCAATAGGGCTCTTGAGTAGATTTCTTTCATTTTTTTCGGCTTGCACGAAGTTCCAGAAACTATTACTAATGGCAGATATGGCTTGCAACCAATCGCAAGTTTCATTTTGGAAAAATAAATTGGTTTAAATATAAGTATAGAAGTTGGGGGGGGGGAAATGTTGAGGAGTGCTGAGCAGTGGGTCCTGAATACCAGAAATCGATTCCAATGGGTCCTTTTTCATGGAAGTTCTTGGTTGGGCTTAACACCTTTCGCTATGTTGCAAATTTTTAATCATTATGGTGCACCATGATGCATTACGATTGTCCATGTTGAGGAATGTTGCATTTTTTTTTGTGGGATATTGTACAATGATGCGTCGTATTGTAGCATGTTGGGCTGTCCCATTATATTGCGTTATGTGTGCCATACGGCAACATGTTGCGTGATGTTGAACCGTGAGATGTTAAGTTGCTCTATTTGAAGTTCCGCGATATTGCGTCTTGATGCTTCGCCTTGGGTCGTTTGTTAATCGTTGTTTGAAGATGCTCGAGCGGTTCTCATGAAAATTTTCGATCCCACATTGTACGTTTTTGATTTTTTGTGTGTTTGAAATGTAATTCGATTTTTTCGAGTAATTTTTAATACTTTAGAGAAATATTTAAGGAATTTCCATATCATAAAAGAATTGATATTCAAGTTGCCTAAATGTTTCTCAAAAGTGGTCAAAATTACTCAAAAGTATCAAAGTACTTTTCATACAGCCAAATAATCGAAAAAATACTATCGTATAGATCGTCGATCATACCCGCCGGAAATTAGGAAAGCCTGATCACTTCAACTTTCATGAGAGTCGTTCTACCACAGTAAAGACAATATTTTAAAACTAAAGAATAACTAAAGCTAAGGCAAATGCTATTCTCGGCAAACTTACTTCTCGAGCGTATAATTATTATATGCAAGCTAACGGGATAATTTGGTAGAAAAAATCCATTTTGAATGATAATGAAGTTTTTACTAAATTTTACTAAGTGACGTCATTTTCATTTAGTAATGTTTCAGTAAAAACTTCATTCGTGTGTGAATCCAACATCCAATTAGAGTAATTATAGTGAATGAACCCTGAAAATCGAACGATCTTCAAAAAAGTGGACGTCTGTTTCACGTGTACGGACGTATGATGTGAATACAAACAATGTTTCAGGACGGAAATGGCACACGCGATACATCGAGATGTCCGAGTCGGTAAATATATTACCGAGCTCGGTCCTAGGTGAAGAATCCCATTTCCATCAAACGTACCCAATCACAGTCCCCACTCAACGTAACGAATTCTTTGATCCTTTGGCTATCGAGTGGTGTAATTAAGTTTTGGATGTAGATGATAGATATATAGCTGCAGCAACAAACTGCATCTACCGATTTCGTTATCATCGTTTTCTTGAATTGCCTGCCTATGAAAGCAAATTTAAAGACGTACTACATATTCACGTCAAAAAATTGTCTGCATCTAGCGCTGCCTTAAATAAATTAGAAATTTCGATTCTACGAGGGTAAATTCGCGGCTATGAAAGAGATTTTCTGTGCATGCCGCCTGTTGTACACATCTTTGAAAATACAAAACTTGTATTTAGTCTGAGATTAACGCACATACTGTGAGCATCACGCCGATTTTATTTGTTTAAATTTTCGATTAACTAAATTAATGGTTAGCTCATAGATGACACAAAAGTAACCGAGCCTGATGTTTAATTAAAATTTTCTAAATAAACAAAATATTTCTAATTTTTTAGATTTATAAATCTGAACTAATTTTGCAGTTTAGAATGAATATCAAACATAATTTTAATTCTGAATATTAGAGATATCTATGAATAACTAGCATGAACTAACCATTAATTTAGTTAGTCAGAGATTTTAGTCGAATTTTTGTAAAAAACAGTTGTTCGAGATCGAGATAGTTTAAGTCAAATTTGGTCAAATCAAAAATTAAATTTTATTTTTTTTAATAAAATATGTTAGATGAAATTATCGTCTGCATATCACGAAAAATCTATCGAAAACGTTTCATAGATTTCTTGTAATATCGTTCTCAGCAGTTCTGAATAGTTCTGTATAATAACAGAACTTTATAGAAAAGGATATTACAAGAAAATCATCGAGGAAACTTTTATGATAAATATTTTGTGTGATACATACAGACTGTAGTACAGACTGTAGTTCGACTGTAGTGTCGAAAAATTGAATTAAAAAAACAGGCGGCTTATGACCAAAAAATTGACGTCAGACACACATAATAAAAACCATTAATACTTTGTGCCTGATACCAATTTGTTCGATAAAATAACTGACAAAGTTGTGCGCCCGTCGCCATTTATTATCTAAATTTCCGACTAACTAAATTGATGGCTACTTCTTATACAACTTATTGATACGTGTCTCCAAGGTTCAGATAACAAAACATGTCTGATATTTGAACCTGCAAACAGAGTCCAAATTGATCAATAGCCGATTCGAAACAATTTTGAAATTGATAAATTTTACGTTATTAGGCAAATTTTAATGTAACATCAAACGTGATTTCGTTGATGCTATCTTTGAACGACTAGTATGAATTAATCATCAATCGGATATTTAGACAAAAATAGTCGGCGACAGGCGCAAAGTATAAACAAACTTCGTGTTAGTTCATACAACTTATCAATAGATGGCCTAAAACATAATGCAATGACATTTTATTCTAATTCATTAATTTAATTTGGGTTTTATCAATTGTCGAAGTATTTGTTATCGATGGATGATAAAACTTTCCGACTAACAAAATGGTAGGTTCATACTAGATCTTCAAATATGGCGCAAAACAAGGGGTGTCTGGGGTTCAATTACAATTTGTTAACTTAATTAAGACAAGCTATTGACAAATCTGAACTAAGTTTGAGGCTTAGATGTAAATATCATGAATATTTTGGTTTATAAACATTAGAGACTCACCTTCATATTTATTAGTTATAACTTTAACCAAAAATACGATGTCAGGCGATGTCAAATTATATTTAAAAATAAACGTCTATTTGAAAACTTACCAAATGATTTAAATTTTAAAATTAAACAAACAAATCATGCAAATCAAGCTACTGCTCTAGGTATCGTCACCGACCGACCCTATATTTAATTTTGACAAATACGCACAATATGTAAAAAAATAAAATTTGTTCTTTTATATTCAGGGGGGTCTACTATGGAGATCGATCGTCGACGTTTTTTGTTCGTTGATTATATTCAGCAATAGTAATTACTGTTGCTGAATATAAACAACGAACAAAAAACGTCGACGATCGATTTCCATAGTAGGCCCACTGTATTAAAAAAATAAAGCATTTAATAAACGAAAAGAGCCCACTGTTGTTTTATATATCATGTACAAAAGAACTCGCAAGTTTGTCATATGAATTCAATTTCGTCATCAACAACAAAAGACAAGGCTCGAAAACTGCAGGTGGATCCAAATGAAGCAATCAAATTTATTGCATGCTTTCCGCGACTGACTCCCTAAGTTAATTTATATAATTCAAACCCTATTACATTAATGAGGAGTTTCGATGTTTTTTATTTGCATTCAAATAATAAAAAAGGCTTCAGAAATATTCAAAACTATGTATATTCAAAATTACATATTACCAAGAATAAAATTTTCCTTCACAGGTATATAAAATATAACGAATTACCGATATAAATAAAGTTAGTGCTTTAAACCTGCACCGACCAAATTAGCCCGCCACAATGAAACCTATACTATAATTTGTTACACATTTATTACAAGACAAATCCCGATTTTATTACAGTTACCGTTTTCGAGGAACGAGTCTTAGCTTACATATAACCTACACCGCTAACATTGTAACTTTTGATTTAGTTGTTATATCTGGATGGTTCTTGGACCAGAATTTATTATTATTGCTGTATTAGTTCAAGATCAACCCTATATCTTGACTAAGGGAAATTTCACCCCAAACGATTATTTATAACAAAACATCGGATTTACCACATATAACAAATTATTACATCAGATCGCCACCAGATATTGAGTCAAATGTTTATCCTTCGACCTTGTGGAGGGTAGGTCAACCTTATCTAGGTGTGTATTAAATTATGTTCGTGTCGGGTTACTCGGAATTTGCTCCAAACGGTAAAGGCTTCAAACGTGTAATTTATAGTTAGATTTTACCACATTTAATAATTTATGACACCAGACTGCAACCAGATATTGAGTCAAATGGAGTAACATCTGCCCTCCACAAGGTCCAGGGAGTAACATTTGACTCAATATCTGGTGGCGGTCTGTTGTAATAATTTGTTATATGTGGTAAAATCGATGTTTTTGTTATAAATAATCGTTTGGGGTGAAATTTTCCCTTAGTCATGATACAGGGTTGATCTTGAACTAATTAATCAATAATAATAAATTCTGTTCCAAGAACCATCCAGATATAACAGCTAAATCAAAAGTTACAATGTTGGCGGTGTAGGTTATATGTAAGCTATGACTCGTTCCTCGAAAACGGTAACTGTAATAAAATCGGGAATTGTTTTGTAATAAATTGTAATAAATGTGTAACAAATTATAGTATTGAGGCGGGCTAATTTTGTGGGTGCAGGCTCAGAGCACTCATAAAGTCCATAAAAACCACATTCAAATGTAAGCTCGAATTGAAAGAATATCTCTTCTCAACCACGAATAATTATCCCTTAAATAAAAAACCATTGAATAAAATCGGTTTCTGCATTTGTTTTCATATTTCATAAAGTGTTAAACCCAAAACCAAAAACTATTTGTAAAAAAGAAAAAATAATAAACCAAACTATTTTATAAATTATATCCCAGAAATATAATAACAAATATAATACAAATTACAAATATGTTATAGCCGTTAACAACTTTTTCTATATAAATGAAATATTAAAAAAAGATATAAGGTAGTTTAGGCCACCAAAAATGTTTACCTTACAAAACAAATACTAATGTTACGAGTAAAACAGCAGAATATTATTTTAATACATGAAACTTGGACTGGTAGACGGTTTAAAAATTAAAAATATAGAAAAATAAATGAAATATGTATCTAAATAGTTTCTACAAAGTGTATTCGTATTGAGTTGAATCATTGAGTTCAATCAAAGTGTATTCGTATTGAGAAAATCCAGTGACTTCTCAATTTTCCGAACCAAGACATGTAAAGTTGAGTGGTCGATATTTCATTGGTTCATATCCGATGACAGTGGCTCTCCTAAAACTGATCGGATCCGTTAGATTTTCTCTGGTTTGACTCTGAATATTGCACTTGAATCTGTTGATTAGGTTCTGGTTAAGGGTGTATAAAATTTATGTGCATGTGTGGAATTTATTGGTGAGTTCATCTGTATTAATATTTCTATTTGGTTGATTTTGATGTGGCGGATTGGGGTTTGGTTTGTAAAAAGGTTGGGGGATATTCGGATTATGCTGGGTCTTTTAGAATTTGTTTGGTATATACTAGTGACGTTGTAGTTCTTGGTAATATCTAGTTTGTTCATATATCACCCTCGTTCTGCAGATGTCCCAAGTGTGGTTCGGACGATGGCAATAGTTGCATACTGTTTCTACCAGTGGATTTCAGTAAATCCACGTTCTAGCTCGTTTAGTATGTATGATCTTGCATACATTATGTTTAAGATGTCTCTTAGCGTATGATAGTTTGGAACTTCCTTCTGCGAAATCAGAACGTGGGCTTCGTCTGTTAATTTTAATTATATTAGTTGGTTAAATATATTTTTTTCGGGTGACGGTCTTTATCGTAAACAATTTATCAATTAATTAAAGTGTCTTCGGTTTATAAAATTTTATTAAATTTGGCCATTCCCATTTTAATTGATTAACAAACTAAGATGGGATTTTGTATGTTGGATGAAAATAGGATTCTTAATTGATTTTTGGAAGAAGTTCTGGAATATGGCCACCTGGGACGGAATTTGGTAATTTATTAACCGATTATGATGGGATTGGGTTAGTTAGATGGAAATAGGATTTTAAAATGATTTTTGGAAGAAGTTCTTGATTATGGCCACCTACGATATGTTAAGTTTCAGTGGTTGACACTTAGGCCATTTTTGGCCCTTGGTGATACCACGCATTAACGTCACATCATTAACCCATTCATCTATTCACCTATACTCACACAACTATAGTATACCACCTGTACATTGCAAGCTCCATGTCAACCTGTACATTGACATGGACGGTGGGTCGGCTTCGAATGCTGCACTCCATCAGAGAGTCTTAAATGTGTTTATTAACATCACCGATTGTAATCGATGATGAAAATTTGAATTGCATCTAGACTCTAATGGGATTCGAACCCAGTACCTCCCGGCCCAAGTGCCGAAGCTTTAACCACTGCACCACTTGTCTGGTGACCTACGATGGAACTCGATAAGTTCTTAATCGATTATAATGGGATTGGGTATATTGGATTAAAATGGGATTTTTAAATGATTGTTTGAAGATATTCTGGAATATGGCTACCTGGAACGGAACTCAAATTGTTCTACTCGCTGTTTGATGAAAAAGCCAAATTCTATTTTATTATTTTTTCTAATATACTTTCTAGTAAAATGTGTAACCATTGATAGATAAGTTTCTGTCCACTATCGTTAATCTTTTTATATCATTTGTGACGATATTTTTTTGTTGTGCTAGCTGGGTAGTTCCAAACGAATACGAAAGTCGAGAGAAAGCGATGCAGGAGGAATTTTGCTTATGGCCATTGACACCACATGTCGCAGGGTGAGTTACAGGCGCCACCATTCCAATACCACATCAGCGTATGTTCTCTAGGTTTCTGAAGTGGGCATCTGTCTTATAGCAAGGAGCTTGTTATGTACATGTATATTACTAGTCCGTAACCCATACACGTGTTGACCCAATAAGTGGGTTGAGCGGCATTACCTGCTCTCGGAAAATCTATTTATAAAATCTACCTAAAGGCCTCGGATAAATGTAACGTTTTGATAATAAGTACAACCTTATACAGGAATATGGGGTGTGTATCGAAATCTCGGTTTTCAAAATCCCAGCTTTCAAAATCCCGGTTTTGTATTAAAAAAAATTTCGATTTTTAGGAAATCCCGGTTTGAATTTTTAAAATTTGGCATATGGGAAATGGGACTCTTAAATGATTTTTTGGGAATTCAAAAATGATTTTGTCACAAAATTCTAGAAAATGGCTAATAGGGATGGAATTTATATGGCGCATTTCAAAATGTTACATTAACAAAATATTGTTTTTTTATTAATCTTGCAACTACAAAATGTTGCAAATCTTGCAATTAAAAAAACGACGAGATTGTATCAGAGACACGATCCATTAACGTAGGACTACGTGATAATCAGAAAAGTTAATTTATACATTTAATTGAAACCAAAATTTATAATTAAAACTAGGTACTAATCGTATTTAGTAAAAACGACACATTACACATCACTCAAATTAAAAATGATTTTTATTCTTTTTTATTTCAAAATTATATTTATATAAAAAAAATTAACATATTCTGCTACTTTATTGCAAATATAGGTCTATGATGGGAAAAATAAGTTATGTAATTTCTACATGAAACATTATCCACATTTCTGACAAAATATAATATCTAAACAACTGTCACTCAGGGTGGTTGTATCTGCGCTGGAAACCAACCTCAAACTGAATTTTTCTTGCATGAAGTCGATGAATTGATGATTTTCTTCCTTTCTAATATTACAGTTAAAGTCACCACATAGCATAATCGGAATCGTGTCTTGATGTTTCTCGTTGATAGATGATGTACCGTTCAGCGTATAACATAGAAAACGTTACAGCATATCAGATTGAGTCGTATTGGGCGAGATATAAACAGAGAATACAATTGTTTTGTGATTGTTGATGATCACTTCTGCCCCACAGATATCACCGAACCTGTCAAAATTATTGTCAACATTCGCGAACATAAATGGCACGGCCATAGTGATAGCACCGTTCTTTTCATATATAGCAACACTGCCTGCTCTTTCGGTGTCTCTCTTAAAATTAGTTATGCAGTAAAATCCATTTATATTTATTGTCGCATCGTTGTCAAGCCAAATTTCGCTAATAACCAACAAATCTGCTGTCAGTAGAACATCGTCGCTCTCCAGATCTCCACTATGTGCCAACAAACTCTGAACGTTGAGAGTCACGAGTCTCAGATTAGAGGCTCCGTGATAAACCGACGTAAAGAAGTTGTTGGTCTTATGTTTTATTGTACTCAAAAACGATCTGTTTAAATGTGCCTCCCTGCGACTTGTGAATCGTGAGTGCGCACGCTGGTACCAACGAGAATTGAGAGCGACGGCACTTTATGTGGGAACTCAACGTAATACTGGTGTTTCTCTTTACAATCGGCGTCCAGTTCTGCCGCAATACCCCCTGCTTCGAGAAAACGAGAGGTTTGGATTTTATTCGCAGCTTGCATCCGATATACTCATTCTCAAAATGAAGCCATATCCTTTTCAAAATGTCGTCTTCAAACTCTAGATGCTTGAGCTCACCATTTGCGCCATTAACAATTCCATCCACGACATCTATATTAGTCGTGATCATAAAAGGCATTCCGACACACGTCAAACCTCCTGTCTCGATAACATTCATTTTATGCACCTTATTCCGCGCACTTGTCAACTGCTCCTGATTTCTGTAGCCAGTATAAAAAAAAGTTTTAAATTTTATACAGTAACCCATGCTTTTATATTCATGATAATAGAACAAAACATTTATTTTGATGTGGATTTCGTTATTTTGATGTTACTGTATGTGTAATCGAAGAATAGCTATGTCAAATTATCAAATCAAATTAATTTCCGATCATTTGGAAACTTTGAAGACCTTTAACTCTAAAATCCAACTATTTGATCGGTGGTTTGATCAAGTTCATTGCTGTTTACATAAAACTCAAATAAAAATATGTATTTATAGGTTTTTCTTTTAAGTTTTTTAATCCACAAATTAATTTTTAATTTTATTTGTTTTTTACCGTTTACAAAACCTTACAATATTTCATCAAGAGATTATTTACTTTAATAACATAAATACGTATTTCCGTGACGTGACGTCATCATTTTCGTTACACATTAAAATTTAGATTTGTACCCCATATATAATGAAAACAAAGACGTAGTCCTACGTCAAAAGAGTTACTTTTAAATGTGAAAAAGTGTAATACGTATTTTTATATTTGTTGGTTTATTAGGAATTTGGATATAATTGTACGAGTAATTCGTGAAAATTAAGTTCTTCATTGCGAGATAATGTATAAATTTTAAGTCGATTCTAACTTTTTCGTATATTTTGTTATAATTTGAACGTATATATTTTATTAATTAAATCACATTTTAGTGAGGGGATAGGGATAACAATTAGGATAACAATTTAAGAAAAAAACGATGCCATAGTGCACTACAACTGAAAAATAAATTAAATCATATCACTTTAAAAACTGCATTAAATGAACTGTATGGTAATCAGGCTAGTTTGATAGAAATTTCATGAACAAATTCTACAGTAATGGATGAAATATGCAAATTTTTGCATATCTGGAATAATGAACGAAATCGTTTACAAATCTACACGATATGGAAGCGTAAACTTAATAAGAGTGATATTTTTGAAGCAGCTTCAAATAATAGTGTCTTTAGCAGCATTACCAATTTTGATCATGAAAACGAAACCTTAACGCCTCAAAATTATAATTCAGATAACCAATATTTAAATATTTCGAATACTAATTTTGATATTATTAATTCTAATGACCCAATTGATGATTTGATAGTTTCAAATTGTGATTCAATTAATCAATGTATAAATGCTATTATTGATGAAAGATCAGAAAGTATTACAAA
The DNA here is from genome assembly GCA_947310385.1 of Nephrotoma appendiculata. Taxonomy (NCBI): domain Eukaryota; kingdom Metazoa; phylum Arthropoda; class Insecta; order Diptera; family Tipulidae; genus Nephrotoma; species Nephrotoma appendiculata. The sequence goes on along the minus strand of OX371223.1, from coordinate 173,157 downwards.
TTGCACTTTAAATGACCAACTTCAGGATGACAGTCTACCTGAAGTAGTTTCTAATGAAGCTGTTGATATAGATAATTGTCCAATTATTTTTCAAAGTCCTCAGAGTGAGATGTAGATATCACGAGGTACAATGGAAATTTTCATCAATGTTTACGGTGATTGGACTAAACAATCTTTACGAAACAGCATTCGAAACGCATTGATTGCAGTACAAAATCACTGTGTTATTAGTTTCGGCACGCTGAATTATAATAAGAAAGAAGATAACCTCATTCAATATGGGCGTTGTAAATATAAAACACACGGGCAGCAATATAAATTTTATATTCGCGGGCAATTTATGGAAATGTGGACAAAGGGAAAGGATGTTTCGGATCACGGTAACATTAAAGAGTTTACCCAGTTAAGAGGGGATCGTCGGTTCCTAAAACAACAAAGAGGTTGACAAACCATTGTTGATCGCGGGAAATACACAGCATATAATACTACCTTCAGTATTGCGTAAAGCAAGGTCCGAGAGACTATTAAGTAAAGATGCGATCAAAGGATGTGAAGTAATAGATGGTATATATCGGCGTCGAAAGCAATCAGCTGACAAATATATTTACTCAGCATCAGATTCGTTGCACATTGAACTGATGAGATTGGAGAATTTAAGAATATTAGATCAACAAGAATCAGTCCCTGTTTATATTGACGCTACCGGTGGATTAATTCGAAACCCTAAATGTTGCGATGATCACAATTATTCACGAATATATTATTACGCTTGTGTAGTAAAAGTGAATGATAATACTATTCCTGCATCCGAGCTAATAACATGCCAACATGACGTAACGACAATAAAAAAATTTTCTAAATATTTTTAAGCGAGAAATATTAAGAGCGCAACCTAAAATCCCTCTTCCAAAATATTTTGTGTGCGATTGGTCCTGGGTTTTTATTAATAGCATTTTAAGCAGTATGAACGATATGACATTTTTCCAATTTAGGGGCATCCTCCTTATAAAATATGTAGGGGGAGTAGTTTAACCGTGAACTGCAAAAACACGTGCTCGGTAAACCTAGTGCATTTAATTAAATTCCGTAATTTTGTGTATTATTGAGTTTCATTCAACTTAAATAAATTAAGTTTGAACTCAAAAATTCATTACAAGCGATAATATACCGCATGAATTGAGCAACATGCTTCAAAAGCTTATATTTAATTAAAATGCGTGCTTTTGTGTTGTTTCATGGTCTATTATGTATTATTAAGCCTAGCCCAACTTAAATAAATTTAAAAAAATCACAAATTCATTGCAACAATCGTGCAACAACGTGAATTGCGCAACGTGCTTTACCAACCCCCCTTATGCATTTATTAAATTCCGTAATTTTGTGTTGTTTCTTGACATATTATGTATTATTAAGCTTGATTCAACTTAAATAAATTAAATTGTGTATTATTGAGTTTCATTCAACTTAAATAAATTAAGTTTGAACTCAAAAATTCATTACAAGCGATAATATACCGCATGAATTGGGCAACATGCTTCAAAAGCTTATATTTAATTAAAATGCGTGCTTTTGTGTTGTTTCATGGTCTATTATGTGTATTATTAAGCCTAGCCCAACTTAAATAAATTTAAAAAAATCACAAATTCATTGCAACAATCGTGCAACAACGTGAATTGCGCAACGTGCTTTACCAACCCCCCTTATGCATTTATTAAATTCCGTAATTTTGTGTTGTTTCTTGACATATTATGTATTATTAAGCTTGATTCAACTTAAATAAATTAAATTGTGTATTATTGAGTTTCATTCAACTTAAATAAATTAAGTTTGAACTCAAAAATTCATTACAAGCGATAATATACCGCATGAATTGGGCAACATGCTTCAAAAGCTTATATTTAATTAAAATGCGTGCTTTTGTGTTGTTTCATGGTCTATTATGTATTATTAAGCCTAGCCCAACTTAAATAAATTTAAAAAAATCACAAATTCATTGCAACAATCGTGCAACAACGTGAATTGCGCAACGTGCTTTACCAACCCCCCTTATGCATTTATTAAATTCCGTAATTTTGTGTTGTTTCTTGACATATTATGTATTATTAAGCTTGATTCAACTTAAATAAATTAAATTGTGTATTATTGAGTTTCATTCAACTTAAATAAATTAAGTTTGAACTCAAAAATTCATTACAAGCGATAATATACCGCATGAATTGGGCAACATGCTTCAAAAGCTTATATTTAATTAAAATGCGTGCTTTTGTGTTGTTTCATGGTCTATTATGTATTATTAAGCCTAGCCCAACTTAAATAAATTTAAAAAAATCACAAATTCATTGCAACAATCGTGCAACAACGTGAATTGCGCAACGTGCTTTACCAACCCCCCTTATGCATTTATTAAATTCCGTAATTTTGTGTTGTTTCTTGACATATTATGTATTATTAAGCTTGATTCAACTTAAATAAATTAAATTGTGTATTATTGAGTTTCATTCAACTTAAATAAATTAAGTTTGAACTCAAAAATTCATTACAAGCGATAATATACCGCATGAATTGGACAACTTGCTTCAAAAGCTTATATTTAATTAAAATGCGTGCTTTTGTGTTGTTTCATGGTCTATTATGTATTATTAAGCCTAGCCCAACTTAAATAAATTTAAAAAAATCACAAATTCATTGCAACAATCGTGCAACAACGTGAATTGCGCAACGTGCTTTACCAACCCCCCTTATGCATTTATTAAATTCCGTAATTTTGTGTTGTTTCTTGACATATTATGTATTATTAAGCTTGATTCAACTTAAATAAATTAAATTGTGTATTATTGAGTTTCATTCAACTTAAATAAATTAAGTTTGAACTCAAAAATTCATTACAAGCGATAATATACCGCATGAATTGGGCAACATGCTTCAAAAGCTTATATTTAATTAAAATGCGTGCTTTTGTGTTGTTTCATGGTCTATTATGTATTATTAAGCCTAGCCCAACTTAAATAAATTTAAAAAAATCACAAATTCATTGCAACAATCGTGCAACAACGTGAATTGCGCAACGTGCTTTACCAACCCCCCTTATGCATTTATTAAATTCCGTAATTTTGTGTTGTTTCTTGACATATTATGTATTATTAAGCTTGATTCAACTTAAATAAATTAAATTGTGTATTATTGAGTTTCATTCAACTTAAATAAATTAAGTTTGAACTCAAAAATTCATTACAAGCGATAATATACCGCATGAATTGGGCAACATGCTTCAAAAGCTTATATTTAATTAAAATGCGTGCTTTTGTGTTGTTTCATGGTCTATTATGTATTATTAAGCCTAGCCCAACTTAAATAAATTTAAAAAAATCACAAATTCATTGCAACAATCGTGCAACAACGTGAATTGCGCAACGTGCTTTACCAACCCCCCTTATGCATTTATTAAATTCCGTAATTTTGTGTTGTTTCTTGACATATTATGTATTATTAAGCTTGATTCAACTTAAATAAATTAAATTGTGTATTATTGAGTTTCATTCAACTTAAATAAATTAAGTTTGAACTCAAAAATTCATTACAAGCGATAATATACCGCATGAATTGGGCAACATGCTTCAAAAGCTTATATTTAATTAAAATGCGTGCTTTTGTGTTGTTTCATGGTCTATTATGTATTATTAAGCCTAGCCCAACTTAAATAAATTTAAAAAAATCACAAATTCATTGCAACAATCGTGCAACAACGTGAATTGCGCAACGTGCTTTACCAACCCCCCTTATGCATTTATTAAATTCCGTAATTTTGTGTTGTTTCTTGACATATTATGTATTATTAAGCTTGATTCAACTTAAATAAATTAAATTGTGTATTATTGAGTTTCATTCAACTTAAATAAATTAAGTTTGAACTCAAAAATTCATTACAAGCGATAATATACCGCATGAATTGGGCAACATGCTTCAAAAGCTTATATTTAATTAAAATGCGTGCTTTTGTGTTGTTTCATGGTCTATTATGTATTATTAAGCCTAGCCCAACTTAAATAAATTTAAAAAAATCACAAATTCATTGCAACAATCGTGCAACAACGTGAATTGCGCAACGTGCTTTACCAACCCCCCTTATGCATTTATTAAATTCCGTAATTTTGTGTTGTTTCTTGACATATTATGTATTATTAAGCTTGATTCAACTTAAATAAATTAAATTGTGTATTATTGAGTTTCATTCAACTTAAATAAATTAAGTTTGAACTCAAAAATTCATTACAAGCGATAATATACCGCATGAATTGGGCAACATGCTTCAAAAGCTTATATTTAATTAAAATGCGTGCTTTTGTGTTGTTTCATGGTCTATTATGTATTATTAAGCCTAGCCCAACTTAAATAAATTTAAAAAAATCACAAATTCATTGCAACAATCGTGCAACAACGTGAATTGCGCAACGTGCTTTACCAACCCCCCTTATGCATTTATTAAATTCCGTAATTTTGTGTTGTTTCTTGACATATTATGTATTATTAAGCTTGATTCAACTTAAATAAATTAAATTGTGTATTATTGAGTTTCATTCAACTTAAATAAATTAAGTTTGAACTCAAAAATTCATTACAAGCGATAATATACCGCATGAATTGGGCAACATGCTTCAAAAGCTTATATTTAATTAAAATGCGTGCTTTTGTGTTGTTTCATGGTCTATTATGTGTATTATTAAGCCTAGCCCAACTTAAATAAATTTAAAAAAATCACAAATTCATTGCAACAATCGTGCAACAACGTGAATTGCGCAACGTGCTTTACCAACCCCCCTTATGCATTTATTAAATTCCGTAATTTTGTGTTGTTTCTTGACATATTATGTATTATTAAGCTTGATTCAACTTAAATAAATTAAATTGTGTATTATTGAGTTTCATTCAACTTAAATAAATTAAGTTTGAACTCAAAAATTCATTACAAGCGATAATATACCGCATGAATTGGGCAACATGCTTCAAAAGCTTATATTTAATTAAAATGCGTGCTTTTGTGTTGTTTCATGGTCTATTATGTATTATTAAGCCTAGCCCAACTTAAATAAATTTAAAAAAATCACAAATTCATTGCAACAATCGTGCAACAACGTGAATTGCGCAACGTGCTTTACCAACCCCCCTTATGCATTTATTAAATTCCGTAATTTTGTGTTGTTTCTTGACATATTATGTATTATTAAGCTTGATTCAACTTAAATAAATTAAATTGTGTATTATTGAGTTTCATTCAACTTAAATAAATTAAGTTTGAACTCAAAAATTCATTACAAGCGATAATATACCGCATGAATTGGGCAACATGCTTCAAAAGCTTATATTTAATTAAAATGCGTGCTTTTGTGTTGTTTCATGGTCTATTATGTATTATTAAGCCTAGCCCAACTTAAATAAATTTAAAAAAATCACAAATTCATTGCAACAATCGTGCAACAACGTGAATTGCGCAACGTGCTTTACCAACCCCCCTTATGCATTTATTAAATTCCGTAATTTTGTGTTGTTTCTTGACATATTATGTATTATTAAGCTTGATTCAACTTAAATAAATTAAATTGTGTATTATTGAGTTTCATTCAACTTAAATAAATTAAGTTTGAACTCAAAAATTCATTACAAGCGATAATATACCGCATGAATTGGACAACATGCTTCAAAAAATTATATTTAATTAAAATGCGTGCTTTTGTGTTGTTTCATGGTCTATTATGTATTATTAAGCCTAGCCCAACTTAAATAAATTTAAAAAAATCACAAATTCATTGCAACAATCGTGCAACAACGTGAATTGCGCAACGTGCTTTACCAACCCCCCTTATGCATTTATTAAATTCCGTAATTTTGTGTTGTTTCTTGACATATTATGTATTATTAAGCTTGATTCAACTTAAATAAATTAAATTGTGTATTATTGAGTTTCATTCAACTTAAATAAATTAAGTTTGAACTCAAAAATTCATTACAAGCGATAATATACCGCATGAATTGGGCAACATGCTTCAAAAGCTTATATTTAATTAAAATGCGTGCTTTTGTGTTGTTTCATGGTCTATTATGTATTATTAAGCCTAGCCCAACTTAAATAAATTTAAAAAAATCACAAATTCATTGCAACAATCGTGCAACAACGTGAATTGCGCAACGTGCTTTACCAACCCCCCTTATGCATTTATTAAATTCCGTAATTTTGTGTTGTTTCTTGACATATTATGTATTATTAAGCTTGATTCAACTTAAATAAATTAAATTGTGTATTATTGAGTTTCATTCAACTTAAATAAATTAAGTTTGAACTCAAAAATTCATTACAAGCGATAATATACCGCATGAATTGGGCAACATGCTTCAAAAGCTTATATTTAATTAAAATGCGTGCTTTTGTGTTGTTTCATGGTCTATTATGTATTATTAAGCCTAGCCCAACTTAAATAAATTTAAAAAAATCACAAATTCATTGCAACAATCGTGCAACAACGTGAATTGCGCAACGTGCTTTACCAACCCCCCTTATGCATTTATTAAATTCCGTAATTTTGTGTTGTTTCTTGACATATTATGTATTATTAAGCTTGATTCAACTTAAATAAATTAAATTGTGTATTATTGAGTTTCATTCAACTTAAATAAATTAAGTTTGAACTCAAAAATTCATTACAAGCGATAATATACCGCATGAATTGGGCAACATGCTTCAAAAGCTTATATTTAATTAAAATGCGTGCTTTTGTGTTGTTTCATGGTCTATTATGTGTATTATTAAGCCTAGCCCAACTTAAATAAATTTAAAAAAATCACAAATTCATTGCAACAATCGTGCAACAACGTGAATTGCGCAACGTGCTTTACCAACCCCCCTTATGCATTTATTAAATTCCGTAATTTTGTGTTGTTTCTTGACATATTATGTATTATTAAGCTTGATTCAACTTAAATAAATTAAATTGTGTATTATTGAGTTTCATTCAACTTAAATAAATTAAGTTTGAACTCAAAAATTCATTACAAGCGATAATATACCGCATGAATTGGGCAACATGCTTCAAAAGCTTATATTTAATTAAAATGCGTGCTTTTGTGTTGTTTCATGGTCTATTATGTGTATTATTAAGCCTAGCCCAACTTAAATAAATTTAAAAAAATCACAAATTCATTGCAACAATCGTGCAACAACGTGAATTGCGCAAGGTGCTTTACCAACCCCCCTTATGCATTTATTAAATTCCGTAATTTTGTGTTGTTTCTTGACATATTATGTATTATTAAGCTTGATTCAACTTAAATAAATTAAATTGTGTATTATTGAGTTTCATTCAACTTAAATAAATTAAGTTTGAACTCAAAAATTCATTACAAGCGATAATATACCGCATGAATTGGGCAACATGCTTCAAAAGCTTATATTTAATTAAAATGCGTGCTTTTGTGTTGTTTCATGGTCTATTATGTGTATTATTAAGCCTAGCCCAACTTAAATAAATTTAAAAAAATCACAAATTCATTGCAACAATCGTGCAACAACGTGAATTGCGCAACGTGCTTTACCAACCCCCCTTATGCATTTATTAAATTCCGTAATTTTGTGTTGTTTCTTGACATATTATGTATTATTAAGCTTGATTCAACTTAAATAAATTAAATTGTGTATTATTGAGTTTCATTCAACTTAAATAAATTAAGTTTGAACTCAAAAATTCATTACAAGCGATAATATACCGCATGAATTGGGCAACATGCTTCAAAAGCTTATATTTAATTAAAATGCGTGCTTTTGTGTTGTTTCATGGTCTATTATGTATTATTAAGCCTAGCCCAACTTAAATAAATTTAAAAAAATCACAAATTCATTGCAACAATCGTGCAACAACGTGAATTGCGCAACGTGCTTTACCAACCCCCCTTATGCATTTATTAAATTCCGTAATTTTGTGTTGTTTCTTGACATATTATGTATTATTAAGCTTGATTCAACTTAAATAAATTAAATTGTGTATTATTGAGTTTCATTCAACTTAAATAAATTAAGTTTGAACTCAAAAATTCATTACAAGCGATAATATACCGCATGAATTGGACAACATGCTTCAAAAGCTTATATTTAATTAAAATGCGTGCTTTTGTGTTGTTTCATGGTCTATTATGTATTATTAAGCCTAGCCCAACTTAAATAAATTTAAAAAAATCACAAATTCATTGCAACAATCGTGCAACAACGTGAATTGCGCAACGTGCTTTACCAACCCCCCTTATGCATTTATTAAATTCCGTAATTTTGTGTTGTTTCTTGACATATTATGTATTATTAAGCTTGATTCAACTTAAATAAATTAAATTGTGTATTATTGAGTTTCATTCAACTTAAATAAATTAAGTTTGAACTCAAAAATTCATTACAAGCGATAATATACCGCATGAATTGGGCAACATGCTTCAAAAGCTTATATTTAATTAAAATGCGTGCTTTTGTGTTGTTTCATGGTCTATTATGTATTATTAAGCCTAGCCCAACTTAAATAAATTTAAAAAAATCACAAATTCATTGCAACAATCGTGCAACAACGTGAATTGCGCAACGTGCTTTACCAACCCCCCTTATGCATTTATTAAATTCCGTAATTTTGTGTTGTTTCTTGACATATTATGTATTATTAAGCTTGATTCAACTTAAATAAATTAAATTGTGTATTATTGAGTTTCATTCAACTTAAATAAATTAAGTTTGAACTCAAAAATTCATTACAAGCGATAATATACCGCATGAATTGGGCAACTTGCTTCAAAAGCTTATATTTAATTAAAATGCGTGCTTTTGTGTTGTTTCATGGTCTATTATGTATTATTAAGCCTAGCCCAACTTAAATAAATTTAAAAAAATCACAAATTCATTGCAACAATCGTGCAACAACGTGAATTGCGCAACGTGCTTTACCAACCCCCCTTATGCATTTATTAAATTCCGTAATTTTGTGTTGTTTCTTGACATATTATGTATTATTAAGCTTGATTCAACTTAAATAAATTAAATTGTGTATTATTGAGTTTCATTCAACTTAAATAAATTAAGTTTGAACTCAAAAATTCATTACAAGCGATAATATACCGCATGAATTGGGCAACATGCTTCAAAAGCTTATATTTAATTAAAATGCGTGCTTTTGTGTTGTTTCATGGTCTATTATGTATTATTAAGCCTAGCCCAACTTAAATAAATTTAAAAAAATCACAAATTCATTGCAACAATCGTGCAACAACGTGAATTGCGCAACGTGCTTTACCAACCCCCCTTATGCATTTATTAAATTCCGTAATTTTGTGTTGTTTCTTGACATATTATGTATTATTAAGCTTGATTCAACTTAAATAAATTAAATTGTGTATTATTGAGTTTCATTCAACTTAAATAAATTAAGTTTGAACTCAAAAATTCATTACAAGCGATAATATACCGCATGAATTGGGCAACATGCTTCAAAAGCTTATATTTAATTAAAATGCGTGCTTTTGTGTTGTTTCATGGTCTATTATGTGTATTATTAAGCCTAGCCCAACTTAAATAAATTTAAAAAAATCACAAATTCATTGCAACAATCGTGCAACAACGTGAATTGCGCAACGTGCTTTACCAACCCCCCTTATGCATTTATTAAATTCCGTAATTTTGTGTTGTTTCTTGACATATTATGTATTATTAAGCTTGATTCAACTTAAATAAATTAAATTGTGTATTATTGAGTTTCATTCAACTTAAATAAATTAAGTTTGAACTCAAAAATTCATTACAAGCGATAATATACCGCATGAATTGGGCAACATGCTTCAAAAGCTTATATTTAATTAAAATGCGTGCTTTTGTGTTGTTTCATGGTCTATTATGTATTATTAAGCCTAGCCCAACTTAAATAAATTTAAAGAAATCACAAATTCATTGCAACAATCGTGCAACAACGTGAATTGCGCAACGTGCTTTACCAACCCCCCTTATGCATTTATTAAATTCCGTAATTTTGTGTTGTTTCTTGACATATTATGTATTATTAAGCTTGATTCAACTTAAATAAATTAAATTGTGTATTATTGAGTTTCATTCAACTTAAATAAATTAAGTTTGAACTCAAAAATTCATTACAAGCGATAATATACCGCATGAATTGGGCAACATGCTTCAAAAGCTTATATTTAATTAAAATGCGTGCTTTTGTGTTGTTTCATGGTCTATTATGTATTATTAAGCCTAGCCCAACTTAAATAAATTTAAAAAAATCACAAATTCATTGCAACAATCGTGCAACAACGTGAATTGCGCAACGTGCTTTACCAACCCCCCTTATGCATTTATTAAATTCCGTAATTTTGTGTTGTTTCTTGACATATTATGTATTATTAAGCTTGATTCAACTTAAATAAATTAAATTGTGTATTATTGAGTTTCATTCAACTTAAATAAATTAAGTTTGAACTCAAAAATTCATTACAAGCGATAATATACCGCATGAATTGGACAACATGCTTCAAAAAATTATATTTAATTAAAATGCGTGCTTTTGTGTTGTTTCATGGTCTATTATGTATTATTAAGCCTAGCCCAACTTAAATAAATTTAAAAAAATCACAAATTCATTGCAACAATCGTGCAACAACGTGAATTGCGCAACGTGCTTTACCAACCCCCCTTATGCATTTATTAAATTCCGTAATTTTGTGTTGTTTCTTGACATATTATGTATTATTAAGCTTGATTCAACTTAAATAAATTAAATTGTGTATTATTGAGTTTCATTCAACTTAAATAAATTAAGTTTGAACTCAAAAATTCATTACAAGCGATAATATACCGCATGAATTGGGCAACATGCTTCAAAAGCTTATATTTAATTAAAATGCGTGCTTTTGTGTTGTTTCATGGTCTATTATGTATTATTAAGCCTAGCCCAACTTAAATAAATTTAAAAAAATCACAAATTCATTGCAACAATCGTGCAACAACGTGAATTGCGCAACGTGCTTTACCAACCCCCCTTATGCATTTATTAAATTCCGTAATTTTGTGTTGTTTCTTGACATATTATGTATTATTAAGCTTGATTCAACTTAAATAAATTAAATTGTGTATTATTGAGTTTCATTCAACTTAAATAAATTAAGTTTGAACTCAAAAATTCATTACAAGCGATAATATACCGCATGAATTGGGCAACATGCTTCAAAAGCTTATATTTAATTAAAATGCGTGCTTTTGTGTTGTTTCATGGTCTATTATGTGTATTATTAAGCCTAGCCCAACTTAAATAAATTTAAAAAAATCACAAATTCATTGCAACAATCGTGCAACAACGTGAATTGCGCAACGTGCTTTACCAACCCCCCTTATGCATTTATTAAATTCCGTAATTTTGTGTTGTTTCTTGACATATTATGTATTATTAAGCTTGATTCAACTTAAATAAATTAAATTGTGTATTATTGAGTTTCATTCAACTTAAATAAATTAAGTTTGAACTCAAAAATTCATTACAAGCGATAATATACCGCATGAATTGGGCAACATGCTTCAAAAGCTTATATTTAATTAAAATGCGTGCTTTTGTGTTGTTTCATGGTCTATTATGTATTATTAAGCCTAGCCCAACTTAAATAAATTTAAAAAAATCACAAATTCATTGCAACAATCGTGCAACAACGTGAATTGCGCAACGTGCTTTACCAACCCCCCTTATGCATTTATTAAATTCCGTAATTTTGTGTTGTTTCTTGACATATTATGTATTATTAAGCTTGATTCAACTTAAATAAATTAAATTGTGTATTATTGAGTTTCATTCAACTTAAATAAATTAAGTTTGAACTCAAAAATTCATTACAAGCGATAATATACCGCATGAATTGGGCAACATGCTTCAAAAGCTTATATTTAATTAAAATGCGTGCTTTTGTGTTGTTTCATGGTCTATTATGTATTATTAAGCCTAGCCCAACTTAAATAAATTTAAAAAAATCACAAATTCATTGCAACAATCGTGCAACAACGTGAATTGCGCAACGTGCTTTACCAACCCCCCTTATGCATTTATTAAATTCCGTAATTTTGTGTTGTTTCTTGACATATTATGTATTATTAAGCTTGATTCAACTTAAATAAATTAAATTGTGTATTATTGAGTTTCATTCAACTTAAATAAATTAAGTTTGAACTCAAAAATTCATTACAAGCGATAATATACCGCATGAATTGGACAACATGCTTCAAAAGCTTATATTTAATTAAAATGCGTGCTTTTGTGTTGTTTCATGGTCTATTATGTATTATTAAGCCTAGCCCAACTTAAATAAATTTAAAAAAATCACAAATTCATTGCAACAATCGTGCAACAACGTGAATTGCGCAACGTGCTTTACCAACCCCCCTTATGCATTTATTAAATTCCGTAATTTTGTGTTGTTTCTTGACATATTATGTATTATTAAGCTTGATTCAACTTAAATAAATTAAATTGTGTATTATTGAGTTTCATTCAACTTAAATAAATTAAGTTTGAACTCAAAAATTCATTACAAGCGATAATATACCGCATGAATTGGGCAACATGCTTCAAAAGCTTATATTTAATTAAAATGCGTGCTTTTGTGTTGTTTCATGGTCTATTATGTATTATTAAGCCTAGCCCAACTTAAATAAATTTAAAAAAATCACAAATTCATTGCAACAATCGTGCAACAACGTGAATTGCGCAACGTGCTTTACCAACCCCCCTTATGCATTTATTAAATTCCGTAATTTTGTGTTGTTTCTTGACATATTATGTATTATTAAGCTTGATTCAACTTAAATAAATTAAATTGTGTATTATTGAGTTTCATTCAACTTAAATAAATTAAGTTTGAACTCAAAAATTCATTACAAGCGATAATATACCGCATGAATTGGGCAACATGCTTCAAAAAATTATATTTAATTAAAATGCGTGCTTTTGTGTTGTTTCATGGTCTATTATGTATTATTAAGCCTAGCCCAACTTAAATAAATTTAAAAAAATCACAAATTCATTGCAACAATCGTGCAACAACGTGAATTGCGCAACGTGCTTTACCAACCCCCCTTATGCATTTATTAAATTCCGTAATTTTGTGTTGTTTCTTGACATATTATGTATTATTAAGCTTGATTCAACTTAAATAAATTAAATTGTGTATTATTGAGTTTCATTCAACTTAAATAAATTAAGTTTGAACTCAAAAATTCATTACAAGCGATAATATACCGCATGAATTGGGCAGCATGCTTCAAAAGCTTATATTTAATTAAAATGCGTGCTTTTGTGTTGTTTCATGGTCTATTATGTATTATTAAGCCTAGCCCAACTTAAATAAATTTAAAAAAATCACAAATTCATTGCAACAATCGTGCAACAACGTGAATTGCGCAACGTGCTTTACCAACCCCCCTTATGCATTTATTAAATTCCGTAATTTTGTGTTGTTTCTTGACATATTATGTATTATTAAGCTTGATTCAACTTAAATAAATTAAATTGTGTATTATTGAGTTTCATTCAACTTAAATAAATTAAGTTTGAACTCAAAAATTCATTACAAGCGATAATATACCGCATGAATTGGGCAACATGCTTCAAAAGCTTATATTTAAATAAAATGCGTGCTTTTGTGTTGTTTCATGGTCTATTATGTATTATTAAGCCTAGCCCAACTTAAATAAATTTAAAAAAATCACAAATTCATTGCAACAATCGTGCAACAACGTGAATTGCGCAACGTGCTTTACCAACCCCCCTTATGCATTTATTAAATTCCGTAATTTTGTGTTGTTTCTTGACATATTATGTATTATTAAGCTTGATTCAACTTAAATAAATTAAATTGTGTATTATTGAGTTTCATTCAACTTAAATAAATTAAGTTTGAACTCAAAAATTCATTACAAGCGATAATATACCGCATGAATTGGGCAACATGCTTCAAAAGCTTATATTTAATTAAAATGCGTGCTTTTGTGTTGTTTCACGGTCTATTATGTATTATTAAGCCTAGCCCAACTTAAATAAATTTAAAAAAATCACAAATTCATTGCAACAATCGTGCAACAACGTGAATTGCGCAACGTGCTTTACCAACCCCCCTTATGCATTTATTAAATTCCGTAATTTTGTGTTGTTTCTTGACATATTATGTATTATTAAGCTTGATTCAACTTAAATAAATTAAATTGTGTATTATTGAGTTTCATTCAACTTAAATAAATTAAGTTTGAACTCAAAAATTCATTACAAGCGATAATATACCGCATGAATTGGGCAACATGCTTCAAAAGCTTATATTTAATTAAAATGCGTGCTTTTGTGTTGTTTCATGGTCTATTATGTATTATTAAGCCTAGCCCAACTTAAATAAATTTAAAAAAATCACAAATTCATTGCAACAATCGTGCAACAACGTGAATTGCGCAACGTGCTTTACCAACCCCCCTTATGCATTTATTAAATTCCGTAATTTTGTGTTGTTTCTTGACATATTATGTATTATTAAGCTTGATTCAACTTAAATAAATTAAATTGTGTATTATTGAGTTTCATTCAACTTAAATAAATTAAGTTTGAACTCAAAAATTCATTACAAGCGATAATATACCGCATGAATTGGGCAACATGCTTCAAAAGCTTATATTTAATTAAAACGCGTGCTTTTGTGTTGTTTCATGGTCTATTATGTATTATTAAGCCTAGCCCAACTTAAATAAATTTAAAAAAATCACAAATTCATTGCAACAATCGTGCAACAACGTGAATTGCGCAACGTGCTTTACCAACCCCCCTTATTCATTTATTAAATTCCGTAATTTTGTGTTGTTTCTTGACATATTATGTATTATTAAGCTTGATTCAACTTAAATAAATTAAATTGTGTATTATTGAGTTTCATTCAACTTAAATAAATTAAGTTTGAACTCAAAAATTCATTACAAGCGATAATATACCGCATGAATTGGGCAACATGCTTCAAAAGCTTATATTTAATTAAAATGCGTGCTTTTGTGTTGTTTCATGGTCTATTATGTATTATTAAGCCTAGCCCAACTTAAATAAATTTAAAAAAATCACAAATTCATTGCAACAATCGTGCAACAACGTGAATTGCGCAACGTGCTTTACCAACCCCCCTTATGCATTTATTAAATTCCGTAATTTTGTGTTGTTTCTTGACATATTATGTATTATTAAGCTTGATTCAACTTAAATAAATTAAATTGTGTATTATTGAGTTTCATTCAACTTAAATAAATTAAGTTTGAACTCAAAAATTCATTACAAGCGATAATATACCGCATGAATTGGACAACATGCTTCAAAAGCTTATATTTAATTAAAATGCGTGCTTTTGTGTTGTTTCATGGTCTATTATGTATTATTAAGCCTAGCCCAACTTAAATAAATTTAAAAAAATCACAAATTCATTGCAACAATCGTGCAACAACGTGAATTGCGCAACGTGCTTTACCAACCCCCCTTATGCATTTATTAAATTCCGTAATTTTGTGTTGTTTCTTGACATATTATGTATTATTAAGCTTGATTCAACTTAAATAAATTAAATTGTGTATTATTGAGTTTCATTCAACTTAAATAAATTAAGTTTCAACTCAAAAATTCATTACAAGCGATAATATACCGCATGAATTGGGCAACATGCTTCAAAAGCTTATATTTAATTAAAATGCGTGCTTTTGTGTTGTTTCATGGTCTATTATGTGTATTATTAAGCCTAGCCCAACTTAAATAAATTTAAAAAAATCACAAATTCATTGCAACAATCGTGCAACAACGTGAATTGCGCAACGTGCTTTACCAACCCCCCTTATGCATTTATTAAATTCCGTAATTTTGTGTTGTTTCTTGACATATTATGTATTATTAAGCTTGATTCAACTTAAATAAATTAAATTGTGTATTATTGAGTTTCATTCAACTTAAATAAATTAAGTTTGAACTCAAAAATTCATTACAAGCGATAATATACCGCATGAATTGGGCAACATGCTTCAAAAGCTTATATTTAATTAAAATGCGTGCTTTTGTGTTGTTTCATGGTCTATTATGTATTATTAAGCCTAGCCCAACTTAAATAAATTTAAAAAAATCACAAATTCATTGCAACAATCGTGCAACAACGTGAATTGCGCAACGTGCTTTACCAACCCCCCTTATGCATTTATTAAATTCCGTAATTTTGTGTTGTTTCTTGACATATTATGTATTATTAAGCTTGATTCAACTTAAATAAATTAAATTGTGTATTATTGAGTTTCATTCAACTTAAATAAATTAAGTTTGAACTCAAAAATTCATTACAAGCGATAATATACCGCATGAATTGGGCAACATGCTTCAAAAGCTTATATTTAATTAAAATGCGTGCTTTTGTGTTGTTTCATGGTCTATTATGTATTATTAAGCCTAGCCCAACTTAAATAAATTTAAAAAAATCACAAATTCATTGCAACAATCGTGCAACAACGTGAATTGCGCAACGTGCTTTACCAACCCCCCTTATGCATTTATTAAATTCCGTAATTTTGTGTTGTTTCTTGACATATTATGTATTATTAAGCTTGATTCAACTTAAATAAATTAAATTGTGTATTATTGAGTTTCATTCAACTTAAATAAATTAAGTTTGAACTCAAAAATTCATTACAAGCGATAATATACCGCATGAATTGGGCAACATGCTTCAAAAGCTTATATTTAATTAAAATGCGTGCTTTTGTGTTGTTTCATGGTCTATTATGTATTATTAAGCCTAGCCCAACTTAAATAAATTTAAAAAAATCACAAATTCATTGCAACAATCGTGCAACAACGTGAATTGCGCAACGTGCTTTACCAACCCCCCTTATGCATTTATTAAATTCCGTAATTTTGTGTTGTTTCTTGACATATTATGTATTATTAAGCTTGATTCAACTTAAATAAATTAAATTGTGTATTATTGAGTTTCATTCAACTTAAATAAATTAAGTTTGAACTCAAAAATTCATTACAAGCGATAATATACCGCATGAATTGGGCAACATGCTTCAAAAGCTTATATTTAATTAAAATGCGTGCTTTTGTGTTGTTTCATGGTCTATTATGTATTATTAAGCCTAGCCCAACTTAAATAAATTTAAAAAAATCACAAATTCATTGCAACAATCGTGCAACAACGTGAATTGCGCAACGTGCTTTACCAACCCCCCTTATGCATTTATTAAATTCCGTAATTTTGTGTTGTTTCTTGACATATTATGTATTATTAAGCTTGATTCAACTTAAATAAATTAAATTGTGTATTATTGAGTTTCATTCAACTTAAATAAATTAAGTTTGAACTCAAAAATTCATTACAAGCGATAATATACCGCATGAATTGGGCAACATGCTTCAAAAGCTTATATTTAATTAAAATGCGTGCTTTTGTGTTGTTTCATGGTCTATTATGTATTATTAAGCCTAGCCCAACTTAAATAAATTTAAAAAAATCACAAATTCATTGCAACAATCGTGCAACAACGTGAATTGCGCAACGTGCTTTACCAACCCCCCTTATGCATTTATTAAATTCCGTAATTTTGTGTTGTTTCTTGACATATTATGTATTATTAAGCTTGATTCAACTTAAATAAATTAAATTGTGTATTATTGAGTTTCATTCAACTTAAATAAATTAAGTTTGAACTCAAAAATTCATTACAAGCGATAATATACCGCATGAATTGGGCAACATGCTTCAAAAGCTTATATTTAATTAAAATGCGTGCTTTTGTGTTGTTTCATGGTCTATTATGTATTATTAAGCCTAGCCCAACTTAAATAAATTTAAAAAAATCACAAATTCATTGCAACAATCGTGCAACAACGTGAATTGCGCAACGTGCTTTACCAACCCCCCTTATGCATTTATTAAATTCCGTAATTTTGTGTTGTTTCTTGACATATTATGTATTATTAAGCTTGATTCAACTTAAATAAATTAAATTGTGTATTATTGAGTTTCATTCAACTTAAATAAATTAAGTTTGAACTCAAAAATTCATTACAAGCGATAATATACCGCATGAATTGGGCAACATGCTTCAAAAGCTTATATTTAATTAAAATGCGTGCTTTTGTGTTGTTTCATGGTCTATTATGTGTATTATTAAGCCTAGCCCAACTTAAATAAATTTAAAAAAATCACAAATTCATTGCAACAATCGTGCAACAACGTGAATTGCGCAACGTGCTTTACCAACCCCCCTTATGCATTTATTAAATTCCGTAATTTTGTGTTGTTTCTTGACATATTATGTATTATTAAGCTTGATTCAACTTAAATAAATTAAATTGTGTATTATTGAGTTTCATTCAACTTAAATAAATTAAGTTTGAACTCAAAAATTCATTACAAGCGATAATATACCGCATGAATTGGGCAACATGCTTCAAAAGCTTATATTTAATTAAAATGCGTGCTTTTGTGTTGTTTCATGGTCTATTATGTATTATTAAGCCTAGCCCAACTTAAATAAATTTAAAAAAATCACAAATTCATTGCAACAATCGTGCAACAACGTGAATTGCGCAACGTGCTTTACCAACCCCCCTTATGCATTTATTAAATTCCGTAATTTTGTGTTGTTTCTTGACATATTATGTATTATTAAGCTTGATTCAACTTAAATAAATTAAATTGTGTATTATTGAGTTTCATTCAACTTAAATAAATTAAGTTTGAACTCAAAAATTCATTACAAGCGATAATATACCGCATGAATTGGGCAACATGCTTCAAAAGCTTATATTTAATTAAAATGCGTGCTTTTGTGTTGTTTCATGGTCTATTATGTATTATTAAGCCTAGCCCAACTTAAATAAATTTAAAAAAATCACAAATTCATTGCAACAATCGTGCAACAACGTGAATTGCGCAACGTGCTTTACCAACCCCCCTTATGCATTTATTAAATTCCGTAATTTTGTGTTGTTTCTTGACATATTATGTATTATTAAGCTTGATTCAACTTAAATAAATTAAATTGTGTATTATTGAGTTTCATTCAACTTAAATAAATTAAGTTTGAACTCAAAAATTCATTACAAGCGATAATATACCGCATGAATTGGGCAACATGCTTCAAAAGCTTATATTTAATTAAAATGCGTGCTTTTGTGTTGTTTCATGGTCTATTATGTATTATTAAGCCTAGCCCAACTTAAATAAATTTAAAAAAATCACAAATTCATTGCAACAATCGTGCAACAACGTGAATTGCGCAACGTGCTTTACCAACCCCCCTTATGCATTTATTAAATTCCGTAATTTTGTGTTGTTTCTTGACATATTATGTATTATTAAGCTTGATTCAACTTAAATAAATTAAATTGTGTATTATTGAGTTTCATTCAACTTAAATAAATTAAGTTTGAACTCAAAAATTCATTACAAGCGATAATATACCGCATGAATTGGGCAACATGCTTCAAAAGCTTATATTTAATTAAAATGCGTGCTTTTGTGTTGTTTCATGGTCTATTATGTATTATTAAGCCTAGCCCAACTTAAATAAATTTAAAAAAATCACAAATTCATTGCAACAATCGTGCAACAACGTGAATTGCGCAACGTGCTTTACCAACCCCCCTTATGCATTTATTAAATTCCGTAATTTTGTGTTGTTTCTTGACATATTATGTATTATTAAGCTTGATTCAACTTAAATAAATTAAATTGTGTATTATTGAGTTTCATTCAACTTAAATAAATTAAGTTTGAACTCAAAAATTCATTACAAGCGATAATATACCGCATGAATTGGGCAACATGCTTCAAAAGCTTATATTTAATTAAAATGCGTGCTTTTGTGTTGTTTCATGGTCTATTATGTATTATTAAGCCTAGCCCAACTTAAATAAATTTAAAAAAATCACAAATTCATTGCAACAATCGTGCAACAACGTGAATTGCGCAACGTGCTTTACCAACCCCCCTTATGCATTTATTAAATTCCGTAATTTTGTGTTGTTTCTTGACATATTATGTATTATTAAGCTTGATTCAACTTAAATAAATTAAATTGTGTATTATTGAGTTTCATTCAACTTAAATAAATTAAGTTTGAACTCAAAAATTCATTACAAGCGATAATATACCGCATGAATTGGGCAACATGCTTCAAAAGCTTATATTTAATTAAAATGCGTGCTTTTGTGTTGTTTCATGGTCTATTATGTGTATTATTAAGCCTAGCCCAACTTAAATAAATTTAAAAAAATCACAAATTCATTGCAACAATCGTGCAACAACGTGAATTGCGCAACGTGCTTTACCAACCCCCCTTATGCATTTATTAAATTCCGTAATTTTGTGTTGTTTCTTGACATATTATGTATTATTAAGCTTGATTCAACTTAAATAAATTAAATTGTGTATTATTGAGTTTCATTCAACTTAAATAAATTAAGTTTGAACTCAAAAATTCATTACAAGCGATAATATACCGCATGAATTGGGCAACATGCTTCAAAAGCTTATATTTAATTAAAATGCGTGCTTTTGTGTTGTTTCATGGTCTATTATGTATTATTAAGCCTAGCCCAACTTAAATAAATTTAAAAAAATCACAAATTCATTGCAACAATCGTGCAACAACGTGAATTGCGCAACGTGCTTTACCAACCCCCCTTATGCATTTATTAAATTCCGTAATTTTGTGTTGTTTCTTGACATATTATGTATTATTAAGCTTGATTCAACTTAAATAAATTAAATTGTGTATTATTGAGTTTCATTCAACTTAAATAAATTAAGTTTGAACTCAAAAATTCATTACAAGCGATAATATACCGCATGAATTGGGCAACATGCTTCAAAAGCTTATATTTAATTAAAATGCGTGCTTTTGTGTTGTTTCATGGTCTATTATGTATTATTAAGCCTAGCCCAACTTAAATAAATTTAAAAAAATCACAAATTCATTGCAACAATCGTGCAACAACGTGAATTGCGCAACGTGCTTTACCAACCCCCCTTATGCATTTATTAAATTCCGTAATTTTGTGTTGTTTCTTGACATATTATGTATTATTAAGCTTGATTCAACTTAAATAAATTAAATTGTGTATTATTGAGTTTCATTCAACTTAAATAAATTAAGTTTGAACTCAAAAATTCATTACAAGCGATAATATACCGCATGAATTGGACAACATGCTTCAAAAGCTTATATTTAATTAAAATGCGTGCTTTTGTGTTGTTTCATGGTCTATTATGTATTATTAAGCCTAGCCCAACTTAAATAAATTTAAAAAAATCACAAATTCATTGCAACAATCGTGCAACAACGTGAATTGCGCAACGTGCTTTACCAACCCCCCTTATGCATTTATTAAATTCCGTAATTTTGTGTTGTTTCTTGACATATTATGTATTATTAAGCTTGATTCAACTTAAATAAATTAAATTGTGTATTATTGAGTTTCATTCAACTTAAATAAATTAAGTTTGAACTCAAAAATTCATTACAAGCGATAATATACCGCATGAATTGGGCAACATGCTTCAAAAGCTTATATTTAATTAAAATGCGTGCTTTTGTGTTGTTTCATGGTCTATTATGTATTATTAAGCCTAGCCCAACTTAAATAAATTTAAAAAAATCACAAATTCATTGCAACAATCGTGCAAACAACGTGAATTGCGCAACGTGCTTTACCAACCCCCCTTATGCATTTATTAAATTCCGTAATTTTGTGTTGTTTCTTGACATATTATGTATTATTAAGCTTGATTCAACTTAAATAAATTAAATTGTGTATTATTGAGTTTCATTCAACTTAAATAAATTAAGTTTGAACTCAAAAATTCATTACAAGCGATAATATACCGCATGAATTGGGCAACATGCTTCAAAAGCTTATATTTAATTAAAATGCGTGCTTTTGTGTTGTTTCATGGTCTATTATGTATTATTAAGCCTAGCCCAACTTAAATAAATTTAAAAAAATCACAAATTCATTGCAACAATCGTGCAACAACGTGAATTGCGCAACGTGCTTTACCAACCCCCCTTATGCATTTATTAAATTCCGTAATTTTGTGTTGTTTCTTGACATATTATGTATTATTAAGCTTGATTCAACTTAAATAAATTAAATTGTGTATTATTGAGTTTCATTCAACTTAAATAAATTAAGTTTGAACTCAAAAATTCATTACAAGCGATAATATACCGCATGAATTGGGCAACATGCTTCAAAAGCTTATATTTAATTAAAATGCGTGCTTTTGTGTTGTTTCATGGTCTATTATGTATTATTAAGCCTAGCCCAACTTAAATAAATTTAAAAAAATCACAAATTCATTGCAACAATCGTGCAACAACGTGAATTGCGCAACGTGCTTTACCAACCCCCCTTATGCATTTATTAAATTCCGTAATTTTGTGTTGTTTCTTGACATATTATGTATTATTAAGCTTGATTCAACTTAAATAAATTAAATTGTGTATTATTGAGTTTCATTCAACTTAAATAAATTAAGTTTGAACTCAAAAATTCATTACAAGCGATAATATACCGCATGAATTGGGCAACATGCTTCAAAAGCTTATATTTAATTAAAATGCGTGCTTTTGTGTTGTTTCATGGTCTATTATGTATTATTAAGCCTAGCCCAACTTAAATAAATTTAAAAAAATCACAAATTCATTGCAACAATCGTGCAACAACGTGAATTGCGCAACGTGCTTTACCAACCCCCCTTATGCATTTATTAAATTCCGTAATTTTGTGTTGTTTCTTGACATATTATGTATTATTAAGCTTGATTCAACTTAAATAAATTAAATTGTGTATTATTGAGTTTCATTCAACTTAAATAAATTAAGTTTGAACTCAAAAATTCATTACAAGCGATAATATACCGCATGAATTGGGCAACATGCTTCAAAAGCTTATATTTAATTAAAATGCGTGCTTTTGTGTTGTTTCATGGTCTATTATGTATTATTAAGCCTAGCCCAACTTAAATAAATTTAAAAAAATCACAAATTCATTGCAACAATCGTGCAACAACGTGAATTGCGCAACGTGCTTTACCAACCCCCCTTATGCATTTATTAAATTCCGTAATTTTGTGTTGTTTCTTGACATATTATGTATTATTAAGCTTGATTCAACTTAAATAAATTAAATTGTGTATTATTGAGTTTCATTCAACTTAAATAAATTAAGTTTGAACTCAAAAATTCATTACAAGCGATAATATACCGCATGAATTGGGCAACATGCTTCAAAAGCTTATATTTAATTAAAATGCGTGCTTTTGTGTTGTTTCATGGTCTATTATGTATTATTAAGCCTAGCCCAACTTAAATAAATTTAAAAAAATCACAAATTCATTGCAACAATCGTGCAACAACGTGAATTGCGCAACGTGCTTTACCAACCCCCCTTATGCATTTATTAAATTCCGTAATTTTGTGTTGTTTCTTGACATATTATGTATTATTAAGCTTGATTCAACTTAAATAAATTAAATTGTGTATTATTGAGTTTCATTCAACTTAAATAAATTAAGTTTGAACTCAAAAATTCATTACAAGCGATAATATACCGCATGAATTGGGCAACATGCTTCAAAAGCTTATATTTAATTAAAATGCGTGCTTTTGTGTTGTTTCATGGTCTATTATGTATTATTAAGCCTAGCCCAACTTAAATAAATTTAAAAAAATCACAAATTCATTGCAACAATCGTGCAACAACGTGAATTGCGCAACGTGCTTTACCAACCCCCCTTATGCATTTATTAAATTCCGTAATTTTGTGTTGTTTCTTGACATATTATGTATTATTAAGCTTGATTCAACTTAAATAAATTAAATTGTGTATTATTGAGTTTCATTCAACTTAAATAAATTAAGTTTGAACTCAAAAATTCATTACAAGCGATAATATACCGCATGAATTGGGCAACATGCTTCAAAAGCTTATATTTAATTAAAATGCGTGCTTTTGTGTTGTTTCATGGTCTATTATGTATTATTAAGCCTAGCCCAACTTAAATAAATTTAAAAAAATCACAAATTCATTGCAACAATCGTGCAACAACGTGAATTGCGCAACGTGCTTTACCAACCCCCCTTATGCATTTATTAAATTCCGTAATTTTGTGTTGTTTCTTGACATATTATGTATTATTAAGCTTGATTCAACTTAAATAAATTAAATTGTGTATTATTGAGTTTCATTCAACTTAAATAAATTAAGTTTGAACTCAAAAATTCATTACAAGCGATAATATACCGCATGAATTGGGCAACATGCTTCAAAAGCTTATATTTAATTAAAATGCGTGCTTTTGTGTTGTTTCATGGTCTATTATGTATTATTAAGCCTAGCCCAACTTAAATAAATTTAAAAAAATCACAAATTCATTGCAACAATCGTGCAACAACGTGAATTGCGCAACGTGCTTTACCAACCCCCCTTATGCATTTATTAAATTCCGTAATTTTGTGTTGTTTCTTGACATATTATGTATTATTAAGCTTGATTCAACTTAAATAAATTAAATTGTGTATTATTGAGTTTCATTCAACTTAAATAAATTAAGTTTGAACTCAAAAATTCATTACAAGCGATAATATACCGCATGAATTGGGCAACATGCTTCAAAAGCTTATATTTAATTAAAATGCGTGCTTTTGTGTTGTTTCATGGTCTATTATGTATTATTAAGCCTAGCCCAACTTAAATAAATTTAAAAAAATCACAAATTCATTGCAACAATCGTGCAACAACGTGAATTGCGCAACGTGCTTTACCAACCCCCCTTATGCATTTATTAAATTCCGTAATTTTGTGTTGTTTCTTGACATATTATGTATTATTAAGCTTGATTCAACTTAAATAAATTAAATTGTGTATTATTGAGTTTCATTCAACTTAAATAAATTAAGTTTGAACTCAAAAATTCATTACAAGCGATAATATACCGCATGAATTGGGCAACATGCTTCAAAAGCTTATATTTAATTAAAATGCGTGCTTTTGTGTTGTTTCATGGTCTATTATGTATTATTAAGCCTAGCCCAACTTAAATAAATTTAAAAAAATCACAAATTCATTGCAACAATCGTGCAACAACGTGAATTGCGCAACGTGCTTTACCAACCCCCCTTATGCATTTATTAAATTCCGTAATTTTGTGTTGTTTCTTGACATATTATGTATTATTAAGCTTGATTCAACTTAAATAAATTAAATTGTGTATTATTGAGTTTCATTCAACTTAAATAAATTAAGTTTGAACTCAAAAATTCATTACAAGCGATAATATACCGCATGAATTGGGCAACATGCTTCAAAAGCTTATATTTAATTAAAATGCGTGCTTTTGTGTTGTTTCATGGTCTATTATGTATTATTAAGCCTAGCCCAACTTAAATAAATTTAAAAAAATCACAAATTCATTGCAACAATCGTGCAACAACGTGAATTGCGCAACGTGCTTTACCAACCCCCCTTATGCATTTATTAAATTCCGTAATTTTGTGTTGTTTCTTGACATATTATGTATTATTAAGCTTGATTCAACTTAAATAAATTAAATTGTGTATTATTGAGTTTCATTCAACTTAAATAAATTAAGTTTGAACTCAAAAATTCATTACAAGCGATAATATACCGCATGAATTGGGCAACATGCTTCAAAAGCTTATATTTAATTAAAATGCGTGCTTTTGTGTTGTTTCATGGTCTATTATGTATTATTAAGCCTAGCCCAACTTAAATAAATTTAAAAAAATCACAAATTCATTGCAACAATCGTGCAACAACGTGAATTGCGCAACGTGCTTTACCAACCCCCCTTATGCATTTATTAAATTCCGTAATTTTGTGTTGTTTCTTGACATATTATGTATTATTAAGCTTGATTCAACTTAAATAAATTAAATTGTGTATTATTGAGTTTCATTCAACTTAAATAAATTAAGTTTGAACTCAAAAATTCATTACAAGCGATAATATACCGCATGAATTGGACAACATGCTTCAAAAGCTTATATTTAATTAAAATGCGTGCTTTTGTGTTGTTTCATGGTCTATTATGTATTATTAAGCCTAGCCCAACTTAAATAAATTTAAAAAAATCACAAATTCATTGCAACAATCGTGCAACAACGTGAATTGCGCAACGTGCTTTACCAACCCCCCTTATGCATTTATTAAATTCCGTAATTTTGTGTTGTTTCTTGACATATTATGTATTATTAAGCTTGATTCAACTTAAATAAATTAAATTGTGTATTATTGAGTTTCATTCAACTTAAATAAATTAAGTTTGAACTCAAAAATTCATTACAAGCGATAATATACCGCATGAATTGGGCAACATGCTTCAAAAGCTTATATTTAATTAAAATGCGTGCTTTTGTGTTGTTTCATGGTCTATTATGTATTATTAAGCCTAGCCCAACTTAAATAAATTTAAAAAAATCACAAATTCATTGCAACAATCGTGCAACAACGTGAATTGCGCAACGTGCTTTACCAACCCCCCTTATGCATTTATTAAATTCCGTAATTTTGTGTTGTTTCTTGACATATTATGTATTATTAAGCTTGATTCAACTTAAATAAATTAAATTGTGTATTATTGAGTTTCATTCAACTTAAATAAATTAAGTTTGAACTCAAAAATTCATTACAAGCGATAATATACCGCATGAATTGGGCAACATGCTTCAAAAGCTTATATTTAATTAAAATGCGTGCTTTTGTGTTGTTTCATGGTCTATTATGTATTATTAAGCCTAGCCCAACTTAAATAAATTTAAAAAAATCACAAATTCATTGCAACAATCGTGCAACAACGTGAATTGCGCAACGTGCTTTACCAACCCCCCTTATGCATTTATTAAATTCCGTAATTTTGTGTTGTTTCTTGACATATTATGTATTATTAAGCTTGATTCAACTTAAATAAATTAAATTGTGTATTATTGAGTTTCATTCAACTTAAATAAATTAAGTTTGAACTCAAAAATTCATTACAAGCGATAATATACCGCATGAATTGGGCAACATGCTTCAAAAGCTTATATTTAATTAAAATGCGTGCTTTTGTGTTGTTTCATGGTCTATTATGTATTATTAAGCCTAGCCCAACTTAAATAAATTTAAAAAAATCACAAATTCATTGCAACAATCGTGCAACAACGTGAATTGCGCAACGTGCTTTACCAACCCCCCTTATGCATTTATTAAATTCCGTAATTTTGTGTTGTTTCTTGACATATTATGTATTATTAAGCTTGATTCAACTTAAATAAATTAAATTGTGTATTATTGAGTTTCATTCAACTTAAATAAATTAAGTTTGAACTCAAAAATTCATTACAAGCGATAATATACCGCATGAATTGGGCAACATGCTTCAAAAGCTTATATTTAATTAAAATGCGTGCTTTTGTGTTGTTTCATGGTCTATTATGTATTATTAAGCCTAGCCCAACTTAAATAAATTTAAAAAAATCACAAATTCATTGCAACAATCGTGCAACAACGTGAATTGCGCAACGTGCTTTACCAACCCCCCTTATGCATTTATTAAATTCCGTAATTTTGTGTTGTTTCTTGACATATTATGTATTATTAAGCTTGATTCAACTTAAATAAATTAAATTGTGTATTATTGAGTTTCATTCAACTTAAATAAATTAAGTTTGAACTCAAAAATTCATTACAAGCGATAATATACCGCATGAATTGGGCAACATGCTTCAAAAGCTTATATTTAATTAAAATGCGTGCTTTTGTGTTGTTTCATGGTCTATTATGTATTATTAAGCCTAGCCCAACTTAAATAAATTTAAAAAAATCACAAATTCATTGCAACAATCGTGCAACAACGTGAATTGCGCAACGTGCTTTACCAACCCCCCTTATGCATTTATTAAATTCCGTAATTTTGTGTTGTTTCTTGACATATTATGTATTATTAAGCTTGATTCAACTTAAATAAATTAAATTGTGTATTATTGAGTTTCATTCAACTTAAATAAATTAAGTTTGAACTCAAAAATTCATTACAAGCGATAATATACCGCATGAATTGGGCAACATGCTTCAAAAGCTTATATTTAATTAAAATGCGTGCTTTTGTGTTGTTTCATGGTCTATTATGTATTATTAAGCCTAGCCCAACTTAAATAAATTTAAAAAAATCACAAATTCATTGCAACAATCGTGCAACAACGTGAATTGCGCAACGTGCTTTACCAACCCCCCTTATGCATTTATTAAATTCCGTAATTTTGTGTTGTTTCTTGACATATTATGTATTATTAAGCTTGATTCAACTTAAATAAATTAAATTGTGTATTATTGAGTTTCATTCAACTTAAATAAATTAAGTTTGAACTCAAAAATTCATTACAAGCGATAATATACCGCATGAATTGGGCAACATGCTTCAAAAGCTTATATTTAATTAAAATGCGTGCTTTTGTGTTGTTTCATGGTCTATTATGTATTATTAAGCCTAGCCCAACTTAAATAAATTTAAAAAAATCACAAATTCATTGCAACAATCGTGCAACAACGTGAATTGCGCAACGTGCTTTACCAACCCCCCTTATGCATTTATTAAATTCCGTAATTTTGTGTTGTTTCTTGACATATTATGTATTATTAAGCTTGATTCAACTTAAATAAATTAAATTGTGTATTATTGAGTTTCATTCAACTTAAATAAATTAAGTTTGAACTCAAAAATTCATTACAAGCGATAATATACCGCATGAATTGGGCAACATGCTTCAAAAGCTTATATTTAATTAAAATGCGTGCTTTTGTGTTGTTTCATGGTCTATTATGTATTATTAAGCCTAGCCCAACTTAAATAAATTTAAAAAAATCACAAATTCATTGCAACAATCGTGCAACAACGTGAATTGCGCAACGTGCTTTACCAACCCCCCTTATGCATTTATTAAATTCCGTAATTTTGTGTTGTTTCTTGACATATTATGTATTATTAAGCTTGATTCAACTTAAATAAATTAAATTGTGTATTATTGAGTTTCATTCAACTTAAATAAATTAAGTTTGAACTCAAAAATTCATTACAAGCGATAATATACCGCATGAATTGGGCAACATGCTTCAAAAGCTTATATTTAATTAAAATGCGTGCTTTTGTGTTGTTTCATGGTCTATTATGTATTATTAAGCCTAGCCCAACTTAAATAAATTTAAAAAAATCACAAATTCATTGCAACAATCGTGCAACAACGTGAATTGCGCAACGTGCTTTACCAACCCCCCTTATGCATTTATTAAATTCCGTAATTTTGTGTTGTTTCTTGACATATTATGTATTATTAAGCTTGATTCAACTTAAATAAATTAAATTGTGTATTATTGAGTTTCATTCAACTTAAATAAATTAAGTTTGAACTCAAAAATTCATTACAAGCGATAATATACCGCATGAATTGGGCAACATGCTTCAAAAGCTTATATTTAATTAAAATGCGTGCTTTTGTGTTGTTTCATGGTCTATTATGTATTATTAAGCCTAGCCCAACTTAAATAAATTTAAAAAAATCACAAATTCATTGCAACAATCGTGCAACAACGTGAATTGCGCAACGTGCTTTACCAACCCCCCTTATGCATTTATTAAATTCCGTAATTTTGTGTTGTTTCTTGACATATTATGTATTATTAAGCTTGATTCAACTTAAATAAATTAAATTGTGTATTATTGAGTTTCATTCAACTTAAATAAATTAAGTTTGAACTCAAAAATTCATTACAAGCGATAATATACCGCATGAATTGGGCAACATGCTTCAAAAGCTTATATTTAATTAAAATGCGTGCTTTTGTGTTGTTTCATGGTCTATTATGTATTATTAAGCCTAGCCCAACTTAAATAAATTTAAAAAAATCACAAATTCATTGCAACAATCGTGCAACAACGTGAATTGCGCAACGTGCTTTACCAACCCCCCTTATGCATTTATTAAATTCCGTAATTTTGTGTTGTTTCTTGACATATTATGTATTATTAAGCTTGATTCAACTTAAATAAATTAAATTGTGTATTATTGAGTTTCATTCAACTTAAATAAATTAAGTTTGAACTCAAAAATTCATTACAAGCGATAATATACCGCATGAATTGGACAACATGCTTCAAAAGCTTATATTTAATTAAAATGCGTGCTTTTGTGTTGTTTCATGGTCTATTATGTATTATTAAGCCTAGCCCAACTTAAATAAATTTAAAAAAATCACAAATTCATTGCAACAATCGTGCAACAACGTGAATTGCGCAACGTGCTTTACCAACCCCCCTTATGCATTTATTAAATTCCGTAATTTTGTGTTGTTTCTTGACATATTATGTATTATTAAGCTTGATTCAACTTAAATAAATTAAATTGTGTATTATTGAGTTTCATTCAACTTAAATAAATTAAGTTTGAACTCAAAAATTCATTACAAGCGATAATATACCGCATGAATTGGGCAACATGCTTCAAAAGCTTATATTTAATTAAAATGCGTGCTTTTGTGTTGTTTCATGGTCTATTATGTATTATTAAGCCTAGCCCAACTTAAATAAATTTAAAAAAATCACAAATTCATTGCAACAATCGTGCAACAACGTGAATTGCGCAACGTGCTTTACCAACCCCCCTTATGCATTTATTAAATTCCGTAATTTTGTGTTGTTTCTTGACATATTATGTATTATTAAGCTTGATTCAACTTAAATAAATTAAATTGTGTATTATTGAGTTTCATTCAACTTAAATAAATTAAGTTTGAACTCAAAAATTCATTACAAGCGATAATATACCGCATGAATTGGGCAACATGCTTCAAAAGCTTATATTTAATTAAAATGCGTGCTTTTGTGTTGTTTCATGGTCTATTATGTATTATTAAGCCTAGCCCAACTTAAATAAATTTAAAAAAATCACAAATTCATTGCAACAATCGTGCAACAACGTGAATTGCGCAACGTGCTTTACCAACCCCCCTTATGCATTTATTAAATTCCGTAATTTTGTGTTGTTTCTTGACATATTATGTATTATTAAGCTTGATTCAACTTAAATAAATTAAATTGTGTATTATTGAGTTTCATTCAACTTAAATAAATTAAGTTTGAACTCAAAAATTCATTACAAGCGATAATATACCGCATGAATTGGGCAACATGCTTCAAAAGCTTATATTTAATTAAAATGCGTGCTTTTGTGTTGTTTCATGGTCTATTATGTATTATTAAGCCTAGCCCAACTTAAATAAATTTAAAAAAATCACAAATTCATTGCAACAATCGTGCAACAACGTGAATTGCGCAACGTGCTTTACCAACCCCCCTTATGCATTTATTAAATTCCGTAATTTTGTGTTGTTTCTTGACATATTATGTATTATTAAGCTTGATTCAACTTAAATAAATTAAATTGTGTATTATTGAGTTTCATTCAACTTAAATAAATTAAGTTTGAACTCAAAAATTCATTACAAGCGATAATATACCGCATGAATTGGGCAACATGCTTCAAAAGCTTATATTTAATTAAAATGCGTGCTTTTGTGTTGTTTCATGGTCTATTATGTATTATTAAGCCTAGCCCAACTTAAATAAATTTAAAAAAATCACAAATTCATTGCAACAATCGTGCAACAACGTGAATTGCGCAACGTGCTTTACCAACCCCCCTTATGCATTTATTAAATTCCGTAATTTTGTGTTGTTTCTTGACATATTATGTATTATTAAGCTTGATTCAACTTAAATAAATTAAATTGTGTATTATTGAGTTTCATTCAACTTAAATAAATTAAGTTTGAACTCAAAAATTCATTACAAGCGATAATATACCGCATGAATTGGGCAACATGCTTCAAAAGCTTATATTTAATTAAAATGCGTGCTTTTGTGTTGTTTCATGGTCTATTATGTATTATTAAGCCTAGCCCAACTTAAATAAATTTAAAAAAATCACAAATTCATTGCAACAATCGTGCAACAACGTGAATTGCGCAACGTGCTTTACCAACCCCCCTTATGCATTTATTAAATTCCGTAATTTTGTGTTGTTTCTTGACATATTATGTATTATTAAGCTTGATTCAACTTAAATAAATTAAATTGTGTATTATTGAGTTTCATTCAACTTAAATAAATTAAGTTTGAACTCAAAAATTCATTACAAGCGATAATATACCGCATGAATTGGGCAACATGCTTCAAAAGCTTATATTTAATTAAAATGCGTGCTTTTGTGTTGTTTCATGGTCTATTATGTATTATTAAGCCTAGCCCAACTTAAATAAATTTAAAAAAATCACAAATTCATTGCAACAATCGTGCAACAACGTGAATTGCGCAACGTGCTTTACCAACCCCCCTTATGCATTTATTAAATTCCGTAATTTTGTGTTGTTTCTTGACATATTATGTATTATTAAGCTTGATTCAACTTAAATAAATTAAATTGTGTATTATTGAGTTTCATTCAACTTAAATAAATTAAGTTTGAACTCAAAAATTCATTACAAGCGATAATATACCGCATGAATTGGGCAACATGCTTCAAAAGCTTATATTTAATTAAAATGCGTGCTTTTGTGTTGTTTCATGGTCTATTATGTATTATTAAGCCTAGCCCAACTTAAATAAATTTAAAAAAATCACAAATTCATTGCAACAATCGTGCAACAACGTGAATTGCGCAACGTGCTTTACCAACCCCCCTTATGCATTTATTAAATTCCGTAATTTTGTGTTGTTTCTTGACATATTATGTATTATTAAGCTTGATTCAACTTAAATAAATTAAATTGTGTATTATTGAGTTTCATTCAACTTAAATAAATTAAGTTTGAACTCAAAAATTCATTACAAGCGATAATATACCGCATGAATTGGGCAATGGGCAATTGGTTTTAGCAATAGTTGAGCTTTCTTTATTGGAAACTGCTCGTAATATCACATATTTTGTTAATTCGTCCTGAATTGTAAGAATGTAACGGTTTCCGTGATCTGATCGAGTCAAAGGACCAACAGTGTCCATTGAAATTACATCGAAGCTTGTCATTGGTGTATCAGTAATTTGTTGCGGTTCCTTGTGAGTTTTTTCATATTTATTTAATTTACAAGATTTACATTTAGATATGAATAGTTGAATACGTTTTTTCAAGTTGGGAATTACGTACTTCTCACATAATTTACGGTATAATCTACTGACTCCCGCATGACCGCCTGTGGGGGTATCATGATTATTATGTAACAGCTCATTGATAACATATTCATCATTTATATAAGTACGAAACGGACATAAAACAATTTTCATAATTTTCAATGCAGAATTTCCAATTGATTTAAATTTATCAACACTTATTAATTTAAAAATTGCGTCATTCATTTCTAGTTTCAGTTTAAAGTAATTATTGGCATTCATTATTTTTTCCAGCTTTGGAAGTGCTCGCTCTAGAGCGAAGTCCACTTCATTAAACGATGTTAAAAAAATATTCAATATAACTTTATTATTTAAATTTTCAATAGTTGCTACTCTCTTCTGTACTCCCTCATGGAGTTGAAATTGTAATTTTTTTAAATTTTTGGTTTCATTTATTGTCATAGCCATGTAAACACATAAATTATTTTCTGGCTCTTCAATTTGATCAGGCTGGTTATTTTTAACATTTTCTTGTGACTTCTTTGCCATGCTCCGAGTTATGATTGCAATCGAATTAATTGAGATACGCTTTAATTCATCACTGCCTATCGAAATGCGCGACAGAGCATCTGCACCGACATTCGATTTACCTTTTATATATTCAATTTCGAAATTAAATTCCTCTAAGTCTAAACGCATGCGCGTCAATTTTGAAGATGGATTTTTCATACCAAATAAATATATTAATGGCCTGTGGTCCGTAAATATCTTAAATACACGACCCAGCAGGTATGGTTTAAAATACATCACCGCCCAATGTATTGCAGTTAGTTCTTTAAGAGTTGGATGCTTATGTTTCTCGCATTTTGTGAACGACTTTGAAGCATAAGCTATAGGTAAATCTTTTCCGTCTTTCATTTGCGATAATATTGCACCACATGCAATATCTGAGGCATCCGTAGTTAAACGGAATGGTTGTGTAAAATCGGGATATTGCAGCAACGGTGGGTTCATAAGAATGTGTTTTAGTTTTTCGAATGCATCATTACAACTTTTGGTCCAATTGAACATTACATTTTTACGCAATAATTGATTTAATGGCTGAGCTATTCCAGCAAAATCCTCAACAAATCTTCTGTAATAGTTGCAAAAAGCAACAAACCGTCTTACGTCATCAGCATTTTGCGGCACTGGATAATTTACTATCACCGAATATTTAGATGGGTCAGGTAAAATGCCACAATCAGAAATTTGATGGCCCAAATATGTTACAGTGGTTTGTAAAAATTTACATTTTTTTGGATTTAATTTCAAATTGTACCTCCGGATTCGTTCAAACACTTTAATCAAATTTTTATTATGGTGTCGTAAAGAACAGCCAAATATTACTAAATCATCTACATATAAAAAGGCAGCTTCAGGAGTTAATCCAGACATAGCCAATGTCATCATACGCTGAAAACTGTTTGGAGAGATCTTTAATCCAAATGGTAACCGTTTGAATTGGTAGTGACCCGAATTAGTAGAAAATGCTGTAACACTTCTTGAATTGGATTCTATTCCAATTTGATGAAATCCAGATTTCAGATCTAATATTGAGAAAAATTTTGCACGGCCTAATTGGTCCAATATTTCATCAATTCTCGGTAGTGGAAATGTATCTGCAATCACTTTCTTATTTATTTGCCTAAAATCCACAACAACTCTCCAATCTTTGATATCTGTACAGCCCTTTTTAGGAACTAGCAAGAGTGGTGAATTGTACGGTGAGTAAGAATTTTCAATTACATTATCACGTAACATGCTTTTAACTTGACGATCAATTTCTTTTAAGTGAACTTGTGGAATTCTATAATTTTTTACATACACTGGGTGATCATCGGATAGATCGATTTTTTGTTTATAAAAATTATTACTTGTTAAACATTCTCCATCAACATAAAAAATGTCAGCAAACTGCTCACATATATCCAGTACAGTTTCTTTTCCAAAAGCAACTGATGATTCGAATTCAAATTGTTCACGAAGAATTTTAAAACGTTGATTTAAATTCTCGATTTTAAATGGCGCTGATTTATCTTCATTGATTGAATAAATATCATACGATTTTAATGGGATTATATCAGGTTTAAATAATTTAATTTTCTTGTCAGATAAGGTTGTGTTCAAAATTTTTACATAGGGCTCATCATTTATTATGGTGTTTGCAACAAAAATACCCGGCTCAATTTCACATGATAATACTACGCTTGGCTCGTCAATATGAAAATCTAATCTTCTTATCACTTCGCTTCTTGCCGACACTACAATTGAATCATCAAATCTATCATAAATAGGGATTAAAATGTTATTATTTTTGCAAGGTATTTCCAGTATGTATGTTGAATAATTGATGTTTGTCTTATATTTCTTTAGGAAGTCTCTACCTAGAATACCATCAGTTTCGATAGGGAAATCTTCAGATACAATTTGGAATTCATGTTGCAAAGCAAATGAATTTTCCATTAATAATTTACAAGAAATACTTCCCAAAGTCTCGATTCTTCCAGCCGTAACACCTTTAATTATACATTTTTCGTCACGAGATACATTTTGAAGGTGTTCAACTTTTGATTCTTTTAATATTGATACACCGGCACCACTGTCAACCATTAGAACACATGTTTTATTATTTAATGAATTGATTTTCACTTTAATGAAATCGCAACTAGAAAGATTATTGAAAGTGTATACTTCTAAAGATGGTTTGATGCAGCCCCCAACTGAGTATCTTCCTGCTCTTCCTGTTGAGGGCGTGACTCGTTTCCCGACTCCTCATCGATCTCAACTACATGAAAATTTGATCGATTTGAGTTTCGCTCTACATATCGATTTGTATTATTATTATTATTACGATTATGATTATTATGTGGTTGTGCTTGTTGTCTATAAAATGTTTGTGAGTTGTAATTTTTCGAAATGTGTCTACAATTTTGATTAGAGTTGGCATCATTGTTATGATTAGAATAATTATTGTGATAATTTTGATAACCATGATATCGTTGATTTATGTTTGCATTTGTATTGCGCTGATAATTAGAATGATGGTTGTGACGTGGAATTGATGTAGTATTATGATGGTAAAAATGTGAATTAAAATTTCTTGGATTATGAGCATTAAAATTCCGATTGCGATATTGTTGTTTATATTGTCCATTGTAGTTTGAAGCATTTGGTACTGCATATTGATTAATAGATGTTTCATTTGGCCCCAATTTCGCTTCCGCTTCTAAAGCAAATTGAATCGCGTTTGATAAAGACTTTGGCTCCTTATAAATCAAAGCCTGACGAATTTCAACTAATTTGATACCTCTTGTGAAAACATTAATTGCTGTCTCTTCAACTTCTGATTTAATTGTCTTTCGCTCGCACTCTTCCTTATCTTTCATTTTCAGTTTTATGAGGTCAGCACACACACTCTCCAGCTCAGTAGCAAAATCTTCTAAACTACGGTTTTGTCTTAAGCTGTGTAGCTCATTCATCTTCTTCTCTTTAGTTGTTTTACAAGAAAAACGATTAATTATTAGATTTTTGAAATCGTCGAATGATTTTGGTGTTGTTTCCGTGCTAATTTTGCATTTGACATTTCGAAGAATTTTGACCTTTAATAGAAAACTTAAGAATTTTGCTTTCTCTGCAGCTTCAATTTGGCTATCATAAAACTCGCATTTGTCTAAAAAATCCTCAACATGTTTAACATTACCATCAAAATCTGGTATAAGGGAGTTGGCAAGTTTAAGGTCAAATTTGTCAGTCATCTTGGTTGATAATTGGTTAGATTGTTTGATTGAATTAGAAATTTTAAAATAATTGCTACCTGCGACAAAATCTGTATCACACTGTTTGGAGTTTATTATTTCCGCATCATTAGGATTGTCACTACTATCACTTTCAAAATCTTTACAATTCGATGTATCATTTATATCATCCAGAGACAGTGCAAAAATAAAGTCAGATTCGTAGTCGAAACCTAATAATTCAACGGCTTTACTACATTTCAGTTCCAGCAATGACTTTTGCCGTTGGATATGTGTTTGCTTAAAGGTAGATAGTTTTCCAATATTACTTTTAAAATATTCAATATAAGTATCAAAATGATTTCTTAATACTATAAGTTTTTTAAATTTCGAGTCTTCACTATGATCGACGTTTCCAATTTCGGTTATTATTTGTGAAATTTCATTAAAATATTTTGTTAATATTTGTTCATATCGTGTGGTCATTCATATACAGTTTTAAATTTATCTCGTGAAAAAAAAAAAAATTATGATAAAGAAAAAATGATCGAATCAACAATGCACAATAACTAACACACTCTAGGTATTACCACTATGATACTCAATTACAAATTTAGCAATGACCTTAATCTTGATGAATTAAAAAAAAAACTGTTGCCAAGAAACTCACAATTATAAATATAAACACCGATATACGAAAAAAAATTGGAATTAATTTTATACAAATTAACTATAATAAATTAATAACTAATAAGAATTCAAATTATTTATCAAATACTAATAATTAATAATGAAATTAGATTTAAGCTTAATGCTTTTTGACTTACAACTATTTAGGAATATTCCATAAAGTATGTTTTCTGCTTTGTACCCTTAACGGTTAACATTATTTATACAATTTTTTTTTTTTTGTTCATGGTATTATTAATCCACAAATGATATATGTATTTAAATGGATGAATTCAGCCCCTGTCAATTTAATTTTGCTAACAGATGTTAGTTTCTCATCCAAAAAGTTAACTTTCTGATGCTCTTATTTAAAAATTACAACTTGAATTGTACTACCACGGGATATGATGTATGATACAAATTTTGGAATATATCGAATATCGACCAGGTTGTGCATTTAAAATTTTCTTCTCTTTAACGGCACATCTACCTTTCGATCGAATGATTTTTTTTTTTTTTATTTTTTTTTTTTTTTAGCGTTAATCGTCTGGACAACTTTGAAACTTTATACACATTTTAACAGCACGATTGTACGATAAACTTTTATTTTTCACAAACAAATTAATTAAGGTTTAACACAATAAACTATTTTTCACGGTCGCCATGTAATGTGACGATTACTTTATTTAACTTTTGTAATAAAAGAAAACAACAATATAAATTTAAAATTAGTAATTAACTTTTATTATTATAAATGAACTTTTTATTTTTTTATCGTTTTACGAACTGCTCGGTGTGATCCTTGTTGTTGACTGCCCGTATTTATTCTTGAGCACGAAAGCAACACCGTTCTGATTTTTATAAGCAAACATACAAACTGAACTTATATTGTCTTACAAACGAGATTTAACAATATTTTCACTTATACATAATTATGAATATAATTCCAGGGGTATACAACACATGCTTCAAAAGCTTATATTTAATTAAAAT
Organism: Nephrotoma appendiculata; assembly: GCA_947310385.1. Classification (NCBI taxonomy): domain Eukaryota; kingdom Metazoa; phylum Arthropoda; class Insecta; order Diptera; family Tipulidae; genus Nephrotoma; species Nephrotoma appendiculata. The sequence goes on along the minus strand of OX371223.1, from coordinate 134,436 downwards.
GCGTGCTTTTGTGTTGTTTCATGGTCTATTATGTATTATTAAGCCTAGCCCAACTTAAATAAATTTAAAAAAATCACAAATTCATTGCAACAATCGTGCAACAACGTGAATTGCGCAACGTGCTTTACCAACCCCCCTTATGCATTTATTAAATTCCGTAATTTTGTGTTGTTTCTTGACATATTATGTATTATTAAGCTTGATTCAACTTAAATAAATTAAATTGTGTATTATTGAGTTTCATTCAACTTAAATAAATTAAGTTTGAACTCAAAAATTCATTACAAGCGATAATATACCGCATGAATTGGGCAACATGCTTCAAAAGCTTATATTTAATTAAAATGCGTGCTTTTGTGTTGTTTCATGGTCTATTATGTATTATTAAGCCTAGCCCAACTTAAATAAATTTAAAAAAATCACAAATTCATTGCAACAATCGTGCAACAACGTGAATTGCGCAACGTGCTTTACCAACCCCCCTTATGCATTTATTAAATTCCGTAATTTTGTGTTGTTTCTTGACATATTATGTATTATTAAGCTTGATTCAACTTAAATAAATTAAATTGTGTATTATTGAGTTTCATTCAACTTAAATAAATTAAGTTTGAACTCAAAAATTCATTACAAGCGATAATATACCGCATGAATTGGGCAACATGCTTCAAAAGCTTATATTTAATTAAAATGCGTGCTTTTGTGTTGTTTCATGGTCTATTATGTATTATTAAGCCTAGCCCAACTTAAATAAATTTAAAAAAATCACAAATTCATTGCAACAATCGTGCAACAACGTGAATTGCGCAACGTGCTTTACCAACCCCCCTTATGCATTTATTAAATTCCGTAATTTTGTGTTGTTTCTTGACATATTATGTATTATTAAGCTTGATTCAACTTAAATAAATTAAATTGTGTATTATTGAGTTTCATTCAACTTAAATAAATTAAGTTTGAACTCAAAAATTCATTACAAGCGATAATATACCGCATGAATTGGGCAACATGCTTCAAAAGCTTATATTTAATTAAAATGCGTGCTTTTGTGTTGTTTCATGGTCTATTATGTATTATTAAGCCTAGCCCAACTTAAATAAATTTAAAAAAATCACAAATTCATTGCAACAATCGTGCAACAACGTGAATTGCGCAACGTGCTTTACCAACCCCCCTTATGCATTTATTAAATTCCGTAATTTTGTGTTGTTTCTTGACATATTATGTATTATTAAGCTTGATTCAACTTAAATAAATTAAATTGTGTATTATTGAGTTTCATTCAACTTAAATAAATTAAGTTTGAACTCAAAAATTCATTACAAGCGATAATATACCGCATGAATTGGACAACATGCTTCAAAAGCTTATATTTAATTAAAATGCGTGCTTTTGTGTTGTTTCATGGTCTATTATGTATTATTAAGCCTAGCCCAACTTAAATAAATTTAAAAAAATCACAAATTCATTGCAACAATCGTGCAACAACGTGAATTGCGCAACGTGCTTTACCAACCCCCCTTATGCATTTATTAAATTCCGTAATTTTGTGTTGTTTCTTGACATATTATGTATTATTAAGCTTGATTCAACTTAAATAAATTAAATTGTGTATTATTGAGTTTCATTCAACTTAAATAAATTAAGTTTGAACTCAAAAATTCATTACAAGCGATAATATACCGCATGAATTGGGCAACATGCTTCAAAAGCTTATATTTAATTAAAATGCGTGCTTTTGTGTTGTTTCATGGTCTATTATGTATTATTAAGCCTAGCCCAACTTAAATAAATTTAAAAAAATCACAAATTCATTGCAACAATCGTGCAACAACGTGAATTGCGCAACGTGCTTTACCAACCCCCCTTATGCATTTATTAAATTCCGTAATTTTGTGTTGTTTCTTGACATATTATGTATTATTAAGCTTGATTCAACTTAAATAAATTAAATTGTGTATTATTGAGTTTCATTCAACTTAAATAAATTAAGTTTGAACTCAAAAATTCATTACAAGCGATAATATACCGCATGAATTGGGCAACATGCTTCAAAAGCTTATATTTAATTAAAATGCGTGCTTTTGTGTTGTTTCATGGTCTATTATGTATTATTAAGCCTAGCCCAACTTAAATAAATTTAAAAAAATCACAAATTCATTGCAACAATCGTGCAACAACGTGAATTGCGCAACGTGCTTTACCAACCCCCCTTATGCATTTATTAAATTCCGTAATTTTGTGTTGTTTCTTGACATATTATGTATTATTAAGCTTGATTCAACTTAAATAAATTAAATTGTGTATTATTGAGTTTCATTCAACTTAAATAAATTAAGTTTGAACTCAAAAATTCATTACAAGCGATAATATACCGCATGAATTGGGCAACATGCTTCAAAAGCTTATATTTAATTAAAATGCGTGCTTTTGTGTTGTTTCATGGTCTATTATGTATTATTAAGTCTAGCCCAACTTAAATAAATTTAAAAAAATCACAAATTCATTGCAACAATCGTGCAACAACGTGAATTGCGCAACGTGCTTTACCAACCCCCCTTATGCATTTATTAAATTCCGTAATTTTGTGTTGTTTCTTGACATATTATGTATTATTAAGCTTGATTCAACTTAAATAAATTAAATTGTGTATTATTGAGTTTCATTCAACTTAAATAAATTAAGTTTGAACTCAAAAATTCATTACAAGCGATAATATACCGCATGAATTGGGCAACATGCTTCAAAAGCTTATATTTAATTAAAATGCGTGCTTTTGTGTTGTTTCATGGTCTATTATGTGTATTATTAAGCCTAGCCCAACTTAAATAAATTTAAAAAAATCACAAATTCATTGCAACAATCGTGCAACAACGTGAATTGCGCAACGTGCTTTACCAACCCCCCTTATGCATTTATTAAATTCCGTAATTTTGTGTTGTTTCTTGACATATTATGTATTATTAAGCTTGATTCAACTTAAATAAATTAAATTGTGTATTATTGAGTTTCATTCAACTTAAATAAATTAAGTTTGAACTCAAAAATTCATTACAAGCGATAATATACCGCATGAATTGGGCAACATGCTTCAAAAGCTTATATTTAATTAAAATGCGTGCTTTTGTGTTGTTTCATGGTCTATTATGTATTATTAAGCCTAGCCCAACTTAAATAAATTTAAAAAAATCACAAATTCATTGCAACAATCGTGCAACAACGTGAATTGCGCAACGTGCTTTACCAACCCCCCTTATGCATTTATTAAATTCCGTAATTTTGTGTTGTTTCTTGACATATTATGTATTATTAAGCTTGATTCAACTTAAATAAATTAAATTGTGTATTATTGAGTTTCATTCAACTAAAATAAATTAAGTTTGAACTCAAAAATTCATTACAAGCGATAATATACCGCATGAATTGGGCAACATGCTTCAAAAGCTTATATTTAATTAAAATGCGTGCTTTTGTGTTGTTTCATGGTCTATTATGTATTATTAAGCCTAGCCCAACTTAAATAAATTTAAAAAAATCACAAATTCATTGCAACAATCGTGCAACAACGTGAATTGCGCAACGTGCTTTACCAACCCCCCTTATGCATTTATTAAATTCCGTAATTTTGTGTTGTTTCTTGACATATTATGTATTATTAAGCTTGATTCAACTTAAATAAATTAAATTGTGTATTATTGAGTTTCATTCAACTTAAATAAATTAAGTTTGAACTCAAAAATTCATTACAAGCGATAATATACCGCATGAATTGGGCAACATGCTTCAAAAGCTTATATTTAATTAAAATGCGTGCTTTTGTGTTGTTTCATGGTCTATTATGTATTATTAAGCCTAGCCCAACTTAAATAAATTTAAAAAAATCACAAATTCATTGCAACAATCGTGCAACAACGTGAATTGCGCAACGTGCTTTACCAACCCCCCTTATGCATTTATTAAATTCCGTAATTTTGTGTTGTTTCTTGACATATTATGTATTATTAAGCTTGATTCAACTTAAATAAATTAAATTGTGTATTATTGAGTTTCATTCAACTTAAATAAATTAAGTTTGAACTCAAAAATTCATTACAAGCGATAATATACCGCATGAATTGGGCAACATGCTTCAAAAGCTTATATTTAATTAAAATGCGTGCTTTTGTGTTGTTTCATGGTCTATTATGTATTATTAAGCCTAGCCCAACTTAAATAAATTTAAAAAAATCACAAATTCATTGCAACAATCGTGCAACAACGTGAATTGCGCAACGTGCTTTACCAACCCCCCTTGTGCATTTATTAAATTCCGTAATTTTGTGTTGTTTCTTGACATATTATGTATTATTAAGCTTGATTCAACTTAAATAAATTAAATTGTGTATTATTGAGTTTCATTCAACTTAAATAAATTAAGTTTGAACTCAAAAATTCATTACAAGCGATAATATACCGCATGAATTGGGCAACACGCTTCAAAAGCTTATATTTAATTAAAATGCGTGCTTTTGTGTTGTTTCATGGTCTATTATGTATTATTAAGCCTAGCCCAACTTAAATAAATTTAAAAAAATCACAAATTCATTGCAACAATCGTGCAACAACGTGAATTGCGCAACGTGCTTTACCAACCCCCCTTATGCATTTATTAAATTCCGTAATTTTGTGTTGTTTCTTGACATATTATGTATTATTAAGCTTGATTCAACTTAAATAAATTAAATTGTGTATTATTGAGTTTCATTCAACTTAAATAAATTAAGTTTGAACTCAAAAATTCATTACAAGCGATAATATACCGCATGAATTGGACAACATGCTTCAAAAGCTTATATTTAATTAAAATGCGTGCTTTTGTGTTGTTTCATGGTCTATTATGTATTATTAAGCCTAGCCCAACTTAAATAAATTTAAAAAAATCACAAATTCATTGCAACAATCGTGCAACAACGTGAATTGCGCAACGTGCTTTACCAACCCCCCTTATGCATTTATTAAATTCCGTAATTTTGTGTTGTTTCTTGACATATTATGTATTATTAAGCTTGATTCAACTTAAATAAATTAAATTGTGTATTATTGAGTTTCATTCAACTTAAATAAATTAAGTTTGAACTCAAAAATTCATTACAAGCGATAATATACCGCATGAATTGGGCAACATGCTTCAAAAGTTTATATTTAATTAAAATGCGTGCTTTTGTGTTGTTTCATGGTCTATTATGTATTATTAAGCCTAGCCCAACTTAAATAAATTAAAAAAAATCACAAATTCATTGCAACAATCGTGCAACAACGTGAATTGCGCAACGTGCTTTACCAACCCCCCTTATGCATTTATTAAATTCCGTAATTTTGTGTTGTTTCTTGACATATTATGTATTATTAAGCTTGATTCAACTTAAATAAATTAAATTGTGTATTATTGAGTTTCATTCAACTTAAATAAATTAAGTTTGAACTCAAAAATTCATTACAAGCGATAATATACCGCATGAATTGGGCAACATGCTTCAAAAGCTTATATTTAATTAAAATGCGTGCTTTTGTGTTGTTTCATGGTCTATTATGTATTATTAAGCCTAGCCCAACTTAAATAAATTTAAAAAAATCACAAATTCATTGCAACAATCGTGCAACAACGTGAATTGCGCAACGTGCTTTACCAACCCCCCTTATGCATTTATTAAATTCCGTAATTTTGTGTTGTTTCTTGACATATTATGTATTATTAAGCTTGATTCAACTTAAATAAATTAAATTGTGTATTATTGAGTTTCATTCAACTTAAATAAATTAAGTTTGAACTCAAAAATTCATTACAAGCGATAATATACCGCATGAATTGGGCAACATGCTTCAAAAGCTTATATTTAATTAAAATGCGTGCTTTTGTGTTGTTTCATGGTCTATTATGTATTATTAAGCCTAGCCCAACTTAAATAAATTTAAAAAAATCACAAATTCATTGCAACAATCGTGCAACAACGTGAATTGCGCAACGTGCTTTACCAACCCCCCTTATGCATTTATTAAATTCCGTAATTTTGTGTTGTTTCTTGACATATTATGTATTATTAAGCTTGATTCAACTTAAATAAATTAAATTGTGTATTATTGAGTTTCATTCAACTTAAATAAATTAAGTTTGAACTCAAAAATTCATTACAAGCGATAATATACCGCATGAATTGGGCAACATGCTTTAAAAGCTTATATTTAATTAAAATGCGTGCTTTTGTGTTGTTTCATGGTCTATTATGTATTATTAAGCCTAGCCCAACTTAAATAAATTTAAAAAAATCACAAATTCATTGCAACAATCGTGCAACAACGTGAATTGCGCAACGTGCTTTACCAACCCCCCTTATGCATTTATTAAATTCCGTAATTTTGTGTTGTTTCTTGACATATTATGTATTATTAAGCTTGATTCAACTTAAATAAATTAAATTGTGTATTATTGAGTTTCATTCAACTTAAATAAATTAAGTTTGAACTCAAAAATTCATTACAAGCGATAATATACCGCATGAATTGGGCAACATGCTTCAAAAGCTTATATTTAATTAAAATGCGTGCTTTTGTGTTGTTTCATGGTCTATTATGTATTATTAAGCCTAGCCCAACTTAAATAAATTTAAAAAAATCACAAATTCATTGCAACAATCGTGCAACAACGTGAATTGCGCAACGTGCTTTACCAACCCCCCTTATGCATTTATTAAATTCCGTAATTTTGTGTTGTTTCTTGACATATTATGTATTATTAAGCTTGATTCAACTTAAATAAATTAAATTGTGTATTATTGAGTTTCATTCAACTTAAATAAATTAAGTTTGAACTCAAAAATTCATTACAAGCGATAATATACCGCATGAATTGGGCAACATGCTTCAAAAGCTTATATTTAATTAAAATGCGTGCTTTTGTGTTGTTTCATGGTCTATTATGTATTATTAAGCCTAGCCCAACTTAAATAAATTTAAAAAAATCACAAATTCATTGCAACAATCGTGCAACAACGTGAATTGCGCAACGTGCTTTACCAACCCCCCTTATGCATTTATTAAATTCCGTAATTTTGTGTTGTTTCTTGACATATTATGTATTATTAAGCTTGATTCAACTTAAATAAATTAAATTGTGTATTATTGAGTTTCATTCAACTTAAATAAATTAAGTTTGAACTCAAAAATTCATTACAAGCGATAATATACCGCATGAATTGGGCAACATGCTTCAAAAGCTTATATTTAATTAAAATGCGTGCTTTTGTGTTGTTTCATGGTCTATTATGTGTATTATTAAGCCTAGCCCAACTTAAATAAATTTAAAAAAATCACAAATTCATTGCAACAATCGTGCAACAACGTGAATTGCGCAACGTGCTTTACCAACCCCCCTTATGCATTTATTAAATTCCGTAATTTTGTGTTGTTTCTTGACATATTATGTATTATTAAGCTTGATTCAACTTAAATAAATTAAATTGTGTATTATTGAGTTTCATTCAACTTAAATAAATTAAGTTTGAACTCAAAAATTCATTACAAGCGATAATATACCGCATGAATTGGGCAACATGCTTCAAAAGCTTATATTTAATTAAAATGCGTGCTTTTGTGTTGTTTCATGGTCTATTATGTATTATTAAGCCTAGCCCAACTTAAATAAATTTAAAAAAATCACAAATTCATTGCAACAATCGTGCAACAACGTGAATTGCGCAACGTGCTTTACCAACCCCCCTTATGCATTTATTAAATTCCGTAATTTTGTGTTGTTTCTTGACATATTATGTATTATTAAGCTTGATTCAACTTAAATAAATTAAATTGTGTATTATTGAGTTTCATTCAACTTAAATAAATTAAGTTTGAACTCAAAAATTCATTACAAGCGATAATATACCGCATGAATTGGGCAACATGCTTCAAAAGCTTATATTTAATTAAAATGCGTGCTTTTGTGTTGTTTCATGGTCTATTATGTATTATTAAGCCTAGCCCAACTTAAATAAATTTAAAAAAATCACAAATTCATTGCAACAATCGTGCAACAACGTGAATTGCGCAACGTGCTTTACCAACCCCCCTTATGCATTTATTAAATTCCGTAATTTTGTGTTGTTTCTTGACATATTATGTATTATTAAGCTTGATTCAACTTAAATAAATTAAATTGTGTATTATTGAGTTTCATTCAACTTAAATAAATTAAGTTTGAACTCAAAAATTCATTACAAGCGATAATATACCGCATGAATTGGACAACATGCTTCAAAAGCTTATATTTAATTAAAATGCGTGCTTTTGTGTTGTTTCATGGTCTATTATGTATTATTAAGCCTAGCCCAACTTAAATAAATTTAAAAAAATCACAAATTCATTGCAACAATCGTGCAACAACGTGAATTGCGTAACGTGCTTTACCAACCCCCCTTATGCATTTATTAAATTCCGTAATTTTGTGTTGTTTCTTGACATATTATGTATTATTAAGCTTGATTCAACTTAAATAAATTAAATTGTGTATTATTGAGTTTCATTCAACTTAAATAAATTAAGTTTGAACTCAAAAATTCATTACAAGCGATAATATACCGCATGAATTGGGCAACATGCTTCAAAAGCTTATATTTAATTAAAATGCGTGCTTTTGTGTTGTTTCATGGTCTATTATGTATTATTAAGCCTAGCCCAACTTAAATAAATTTAAAAAAATCACAAATTCATTGCAACAATCGTGCAACAACGTGAATTGCGCAACGTGCTTTACCAACCCCCCTTATGCATTTATTAAATTCCGTAATTTTGTGTTGTTTCTTGACATATTATGTATTATTAAGCTTGATTCAACTTAAATAAATTAAATTGTGTATTATTGAGTTTCATTCAACTTAAATAAATTAAGTTTGAACTCAAAAATTAATTACAAGCGATAATATACCGCATGAATTGGGCAACATGCTTCAAAAGCTTATATTTAATTAAAATGCGTGCTTTTGTGTTGTTTCATGGTCTATTATGTATTATTAAGCCTAGCCCAACTTAAATAAATTTAAAAAAATCACAAATTCATTGCAACAATCGTGCAACAACGTGAATTGCGCAACGTGCTTTACCAACCCCCCTTATGCATTTATTAAATTCCGTAATTTTGTGTTGTTTCTTGACATATTATGTATTATTAAGCTTGATTCAACTTAAATAAATTAAATTGTGTATTATTGAGTTTCATTCAACTTAAATAAATTAAGTTTGAACTCAAAAATTCATTACAAGCGATAATATACCGCATGAATTGGGCAACATGCTTCAAAAGCTTATATTTAATTAAAATGCGTGCTTTTGTGTTGTTTCATGGTCTATTATGTATTATTAAGCCTAGCCCAACTTAAATAAATTTAAAAAAATCACAAATTCATTGCAACAATCGTGCAACAACGTGAATTGCGCAACGTGCTTTACCAACCCCCCTTATGCATTTATTAAATTCCGTAATTTTGTGTTGTTTCTTGACATATTATGTATTATTAAGCTTGATTCAACTTAAATAAATTAAATTGTGTATTATTGAGTTTCATTCAACTTAAATAAATTAAGTTTGAACTCAAAAATTCATTACAAGCGATAATATACCGCATGAATTGGGCAACATGCTTCAAAAGCTTATATTTAATTAAAATGCGTGCTTTTGTGTTGTTTCATGGTCTATTATGTGTATTATTAAGCCTAGCCCAACTTAAATAAATTTAAAAAAATCACAAATTCATTGCAACAATCGTGCAACAACGTGAATTGCGCAACGTGCTTTACCAACCCCCCTTATGCATTTATTAAATTCCGTAATTTTGTGTTGTTTCTTGACATATTATGTATTATTAAGCTTGATTCAACTTAAATAAATTAAATTGTGTATTATTGAGTTTCATTCAACTTAAATAAATTAAGTTTGAACTCAAAAATTCATTACAAGCGATAATATACCGCATGAATTGGGCAACATGCTTCAAAAGCTTATATTTAATTAAAATGCGTGCTTTTGTGTTGTTTCATGGTCTATTATGTATTATTAAGCCTAGCCCAACTTAAATAAATTTAAAAAAATCACAAATTCATTGCAACAATCGTGCAACAACGTGAATTGCGCAACGTGCTTTACCAACCCCCCTTATGCATTTATTAAATTCCGTAATTTTGTGTTGTTTCTTGACATATTATGTATTATTAAGCTTGATTCAACTTAAATAAATTAAATTGTGTATTATTGAGTTTCATTCAACTAAAATAAATTAAGTTTGAACTCAAAAATTCATTACAAGCGATAATATACCGCATGAATTGGGCAACATGCTTCAAAAGCTTATATTTAATTAAAATGCGTGCTTTTGTGTTGTTTCATGGTCTATTATGTATTATTAAGCCTAGCCCAACTTAAATAAATTTAAAAAAATCACAAATTCATTGCAACAATCGTGCAACAACGTGAATTGCGCAACGTGCTTTACCAACCCCCCTTATGCATTTATTAAATTCCGTAATTTTGTGTTGTTTCTTGACATATTATGTATTATTAAGCTTGATTCAACTTAAATAAATTAAATTGTGTATTATTGAGTTTCATTCAACTTAAATAAATTAAGTTTGAACTCAAAAATTCATTACAAGCGATAATATACCGCATGAATTGGGCAACATGGTTCAAAAGCTTATATTTAATTAAAATGCGTGCTTTTGTGTTGTTTCATGGTCTATTATGTATTATTAAGCCTAGCCCAACTTAAATAAATTTAAAAAAATCACAAATTCATTGCAACAATCGTGCAACAACGTGAATTGCGCAACGTGCTTTACCAACCCCCCTTATGCATTTATTAAATTCCGTAATTTTGTGTTGTTTCTTGACATATTATGTATTATTAAGCTTGATTCAACTTAAATAAATTAAATTGTGTATTATTGAGTTTCATTCAACTTAAATAAATTAAGTTTGAACTCAAAAATTCATTACAAGCGATAATATACCGCATGAATTGGGCAACATGCTTCAAAAGCTTATATTTAATTAAAATGCGTGCTTTTGTGTTGTTTCATGGTCTATTATGTATTATTAAGCCTAGCCCAACTTAAATAAATTTAAAAAAATCACAAATTCATTGCAACAATCGTGCAACAACGTGAATTGCGCAACGTGCTTTACCAACCCCCCTTGTGCATTTATTAAATTCCGTAATTTTGTGTTGTTTCTTGACATATTATGTATTATTAAGCTTGATTCAACTTAAATAAATTAAATTGTGTATTATTGAGTTTCATTCAACTTAAATAAATTAAGTTTGAACTCAAAAATTCATTACAAGCGATAATATACCGCATGAATTGGGCAACATGCTTCAAAAGCTTATATTTAATTAAAATGCGTGCTTTTGTGTTGTTTCATGGTCTATTATGTATTATTAAGCCTAGCCCAACTTAAATAAATTTAAAAAAATCACAAATTCATTGCAACAATCGTGCAACAACGTGAATTGCGCAACGTGCTTTACCAACCCCCCTTATGCATTTATTAAATTCCGTAATTTTGTGTTGTTTCTTGACATATTATGTATTATTAAGCTTGATTCAACTTAAATAAATTAAATTGTGTATTATTGAGTTTCATTCAACTTAAATAAATTAAGTTTGAACTCAAAAATTCATTACAAGCGATAATATACCGCATGAATTGGACAACATGCTTCAAAAGCTTATATTTAATTAAAATGCGTGCTTTTGTGTTGTTTCATGGTCTATTATGTATTATTAAGCCTAGCCCAACTTAAATAAATTTAAAAAAATCACAAATTCATTGCAACAATCGTGCAACAACGTGAATTGCGCAACGTGCTTTACCAACCCCCCTTATGCATTTATTAAATTCCGTAATTTTGTGTTGTTTCTTGACATATTATGTATTATTAAGCTTGATTCAACTTAAATAAATTAAATTGTGTATTATTGAGTTTCATTCAACTTAAATAAATTAAGTTTGAACTCAAAAATTCATTACAAGCGATAATATACCGCATGAATTGGGCAACATGCTTCAAAAGCTTATATTTAATTAAAATGCGTGCTTTTGTGTTGTTTCATGGTCTATTATGTATTATTAAGCCTAGCCCAACTTAAATAAATTTAAAAAAATCACAAATTCATTGCAACAATCGTGCAACAACGTGAATTGCGCAACGTGCTTTACCAACCCCCCTTATGCATTTATTAAATTCCGTAATTTTGTGTTGTTTCTTGACATATTATGTATTATTAAGCTTGATTCAACTTAAATAAATTAAATTGTGTATTATTGAGTTTCATTCAACTTAAATAAATTAAGTTTGAACTCAAAAATTCATTACAAGCGATAATATACCGCATGAATTGGGCAACATGCTTCAAAAGCTTATATTTAATTAAAATGCGTGCTTTTGTGTTGTTTCATGGTCTATTATGTATTATTAAGCCTAGCCCAACTTAAATAAATTTAAAAAAATCACAAATTCATTGCAACAATCGTGCAACAACGTGAATTGCGCAACGTGCTTTACCAACCCCCCTTATGCATTTATTAAATTCCGTAATTTTGTGTTGTTTCTTGACATATTATGTATTATTAAGCTTGATTCAACTTAAATAAATTAAATTGTGTATTATTGAGTTTCATTCAACTTAAATAAATTAAGTTTGAACTCAAAAATTCATTACAAGCGATAATATACCGCATGAATTGGGCAACATGCTTCAAAAGCTTATATTTAATTAAAATGCGTGCTTTTGTGTTGTTTCATGGTCTATTATGTATTATTAAGCCTAGCCCAACTTAAATAAATTTAAAAAAATCACAAATTCATTGCAACAATCGTGCAACAACGTGAATTGCGCAACGTGCTTTACCAACCCCCCTTATGCATTTATTAAATTCCGTAATTTTGTGTTGTTTCTTGACATATTATGTATTATTAAGCTTGATTCAACTTAAATAAATTAAATTGTGTATTATTGAGTTTCATTCAACTTAAATAAATTAAGTTTGAACTCAAAAATTCATTACAAGCGATAATATACCGCATGAATTGGGCAACATGCTTTAAAAGCTTATATTTAATTAAAATGCGTGCTTTTGTGTTGTTTCATGGTCTATTATGTATTATTAAGCCTAGCCCAACTTAAATAAATTTAAAAAAATCACAAATTCATTGCAACAATCGTGCAACAACGTGAATTGCGCAACGTGCTTTACCAACCCCCCTTATGCATTTATTAAATTCCGTAATTTTGTGTTGTTTCTTGACATATTATGTATTATTAAGCTTGATTCAACTTAAATAAATTAAATTGTGTATTATTGAGTTTCATTCAACTTAAATAAATTAAGTTTGAACTCAAAAATTCATTACAAGCGATAATATACCGCATGAATTGGGCAACATGCTTCAAAAGCTTATATTTAATTAAAATGCGTGCTTTTGTGTTGTTTCATGGTCTATTATGTATTATTAAGCCTAGCCCAACTTAAATAAATTTAAAAAAATCACAAATTCATTGCAACAATCGTGCAACAACGTGAATTGCGCAACGTGCTTTACCAACCCCCCTTATGCATTTATTAAATTCCGTAATTTTGTGTTGTTTCTTGACATATTATGTATTATTAAGCTTGATTCAACTTAAATAAATTAAATTGTGTATTATTGAGTTTCATTCAACTTAAATAAATTAAGTTTGAACTCAAAAATTCATTACAAGCGATAATATACCGCATGAATTGGGCAACATGCTTCAAAAGCTTATATTTAATTAAAATGCGTGCTTTTGTGTTGTTTCATGGTCTATTATGTATTATTAAGCCTAGCCCAACTTAAATAAATTTAAAAAAATCACAAATTCATTGCAACAATCGTGCAACAACGTGAATTGCGCAACGTGCTTTACCAACCCCCCTTATGCATTTATTAAATTCCGTAATTTTGTGTTGTTTCTTGACATATTATGTATTATTAAGCTTGATTCAACTTAAATAAATTAAATTGTGTATTATTGAGTTTCATTCAACTTAAATAAATTAAGTTTGAACTCAAAAATTCATTACAAGCGATAATATACCGCATGAATTGGGCAACATGCTTCAAAAGCTTATATTTAATTAAAATGCGTGCTTTTGTGTTGTTTCATGGTCTATTATGTGTATTATTAAGCCTAGCCCAACTTAAATAAATTTAAAAAAATCACAAATTCATTGCAACAATCGTGCAACAACGTGAATTGCGCAACGTGCTTTACCAACCCCCCTTATGCATTTATTAAATTCCGTAATTTTGTGTTGTTTCTTGACATATTATGTATTATTAAGCTTGATTCAACTTAAATAAATTAAATTGTGTATTATTGAGTTTCATTCAACTTAAATAAATTAAGTTTGAACTCAAAAATTCATTACAAGCGATAATATACCGCATGAATTGGGCAACATGCTTCAAAAGCTTATATTTAATTAAAATGCGTGCTTTTGTGTTGTTTCATGGTCTATTATGTATTATTAAGCCTAGCCCAACTTAAATAAATTTAAAAAAATCACAAATTCATTGCAACAATCGTGCAACAACGTGAATTGCGCAACGTGCTTTACCAACCCCCCTTATGCATTTATTAAATTCCGTAATTTTGTGTTGTTTCTTGACATATTATGTATTATTAAGCTTGATTCAACTTAAATAAATTAAATTGTGTATTATTGAGTTTCATTCAACTTAAATAAATTAAGTTTGAACTCAAAAATTCATTACAAGCGATAATATACCGCATGAATTGGGCAACATGCTTCAAAAGCTTATATTTAATTAAAATGCGTGCTTTTGTGTTGTTTCATGGTCTATTATGTATTATTAAGCCTAGCCCAACTTAAATAAATTTAAAAAAATCACAAATTCATTGCAACAATCGTGCAACAACGTGAATTGCGCAACGTGCTTTACCAACCCCCCTTATGCATTTATTAAATTCCGTAATTTTGTGTTGTTTCTTGACATATTATGTATTATTAAGCTTGATTCAACTTAAATAAATTAAATTGTGTATTATTGAGTTTCATTCAACTTAAATAAATTAAGTTTGAACTCAAAAATTCATTACAAGCGATAATATACCGCATGAATTGGACAACATGCTTCAAAAGCTTATATTTAATTAAAATGCGTGCTTTTGTGTTGTTTCATGGTCTATTATGTATTATTAAGCCTAGCCCAACTTAAATAAATTTAAAAAAATCACAAATTCATTGCAACAATCGTGCAACAACGTGAATTGCGTAACGTGCTTTACCAACCCCCCTTATGCATTTATTAAATTCCGTAATTTTGTGTTGTTTCTTGACATATTATGTATTATTAAGCTTGATTCAACTTAAATAAATTAAATTGTGTATTATTGAGTTTCATTCAACTTAAATAAATTAAGTTTGAACTCAAAAATTCATTACAAGCGATAATATACCGCATGAATTGGGCAACATGCTTCAAAAGCTTATATTTAATTAAAATGCGTGCTTTTGTGTTGTTTCATGGTCTATTATGTATTATTAAGCCTAGCCCAACTTAAATAAATTTAAAAAAATCACAAATTCATTGCAACAATCGTGCAACAACGTGAATTGCGCAACGTGCTTTACCAACCCCCCTTATGCATTTATTAAATTCCGTAATTTTGTGTTGTTTCTTGACATATTATGTATTATTAAGCTTGATTCAACTTAAATAAATTAAATTGTGTATTATTGAGTTTCATTCAACTTAAATAAATTAAGTTTGAACTCAAAAATTAATTACAAGCGATAATATACCGCATGAATTGGGCAACATGCTTCAAAAGCTTATATTTAATTAAAATGCGTGCTTTTGTGTTGTTTCATGGTCTATTATGTATTATTAAGCCTAGCCCAACTTAAATAAATTTAAAAAAATCACAAATTCATTGCAACAATCGTGCAACAACGTGAATTGCGCAACGTGCTTTACCAACCCCCCTTATGCATTTATTAAATTCCGTAATTTTGTGTTGTTTCTTGACATATTATGTATTATTAAGCTTGATTCAACTTAAATAAATTAAATTGTGTATTATTGAGTTTCATTCAACTTAAATAAATTAAGTTTGAACTCAAAAATTCATTACAAGCGATAATATACCGCATGAATTGGGCAACATGCTTCAAAAGCTTATATTTAATTAAAATGCGTGCTTTTGTGTTGTTTCATGGTCTATTATGTATTATTAAGCCTAGCCCAACTTAAATAAATTTAAAAAAATCACAAATTCATTGCAACAATCGTGCAACAACGTGAATTGCGCAACGTGCTTTACCAACCCCCCTTATGCATTTATTAAATTCCGTAATTTTGTGTTGTTTCTTGACATATTATGTATTATTAAGCTTGATTCAACTTAAATAAATTAAATTGTGTATTATTGAGTTTCATTCAACTTAAATAAATTAAGTTTGAACTCAAAAATTCATTACAAGCGATAATATACCGCATGAATTGGGCAACATGCTTCAAAAGCTTATATTTAATTAAAATGCGTGCTTTTGTGTTGTTTCATGGTCTATTATGTATTATTAAGCCTAGCCCAACTTAAATAAATTTAAAAAAATCACAAATTCATTGCAACAATCGTGCAACAACGTGAATTGCGCAACGTGCTTTACCAACCCCCCTTATGCATTTATTAAATTCCGTAATTTTGTGTTGTTTCTTGACATATTATGTATTATTAAGCTTGATTCAACTTAAATAAATTAAATTGTGTATTATTGAGTTTCATTCAACTTAAATAAATTAAGTTTGAACTCAAAAATTCATTACAAGCGATAATATACCGCATGAATTGGACAACATGCTTCAAAAGCTTATATTTAATTAAAATGCGTGCTTTTGTGTTGTTTCATGGTCTATTATGTATTATTAAGCCTAGCCCAACTTAAATAAATTTAAAAAAATCACAAATTCATTGCAACAATCGTGCAACAACGTGAATTGCGCAACGTGCTTTACCAACCCCCCTTATGCATTTATTAAATTCCGTAATTTTGTGTTGTTTCTTGACATATTATGTATTATTAAGCTTGATTCAACTTAAATAAATTAAATTGTGTATTATTGAGTTTCATTCAACTTAAATAAATTAAGTTTGAACTCAAAAATTCATTACAAGCGATAATATACCGCATGAATTGGGCAACATGCTTCAAAAGCTTATATTTAATTAAAATGCGTGCTTTTGTGTTGTTTCATGGTCTATTATGTATTATTAAGCCTAGCCCAACTTAAATAAATTTAAAAAAATCACAAATTCATTGCAACAATCGTGCAACAACGTGAATTGCGCAACGTGCTTTACCAACCCCCCTTATGCATTTATTAAATTCCGTAATTTTGTGTTGTTTCTTGACATATTATGTATTATTAAGCTTGATTCAACTTAAATAAATTAAATTGTGTATTATTGAGTTTCATTCAACTTAAATAAATTAAGTTTGAACTCAAAAATTCATTACAAGCGATAATATACCGCATGAATTGGGCAACATGCTTCAAAAGCTTATATTTAATTAAAATGCGTGCTTTTGTGTTGTTTCATGGTCTATTATGTATTATTAAGCCTAGCCCAACTTAAATAAATTTAAAAAAATCACAAATTCATTGCAACAATCGTGCAACAACGTGAATTGCGCAACGTGCTTTACCAACCCCCCTTATGCATTTATTAAATTCCGTAATTTTGTGTTGTTTCTTGACATATTATGTATTATTAAGCTTGATTCAACTTAAATAAATTAAATTGTGTATTATTGAGTTTCATTCAACTTAAATAAATTAAGTTTGAACTCAAAAATTCATTACAAGCGATAATATACCGCATGAATTGGGCAACATGCTTCAAAAGCTTATATTTAATTAAAATGCGTGCTTTTGTGTTGTTTCATGGTCTATTATGTATTATTAAGCCTAGCCCAACTTAAATAAATTTAAAAAAATCACAAATTCATTGCAACAATCGTGCAACAACGTGAATTGCGCAACGTGCTTTACCAACCCCCCTTATGCATTTATTAAATTCCGTAATTTTGTGTTGTTTCTTGACATATTATGTATTATTAAGCTTGATTCAACTTAAATAAATTAAATTGTGTATTATTGAGTTTCATTCAACTTAAATAAATTAAGTTTGAACTCAAAAATTCATTACAAGCGATAATATACCGCATGAATTGGGCAACATGCTTCAAAAGCTTATATTTAATTAAAATGCGTGCTTTTGTGTTGTTTCATGGTCTATTATGTATTATTAAGCCTAGCCCAACTTAAATAAATTTAAAAAAATCACAAATTCGTTGCAACAATCGTGCAACAACGTGAATTGCGCAACGTGCTTTACCAACCCCCCTTATGCATTTATTAAATTCCGTAATTTTGTGTTGTTTCTTGACATATTATGTATTATTAAGCTTGATTCAACTTAAATAAATTAAATTGTGTATTATTGAGTTTCATTCAACTTAAATAAATTAAGTTTGAACTCAAAAATTCATTACAAGCGATAATATACCGCATGAATTGGGCAACATGCTTCAAAAGCTTATATTTAATTAAAATGCGTGCTTTTGTGTTGTTTCATGGTCTATTATGTATTATTAAGCCTAGCCCAACTTAAATAAATTTAAAAAAATCACAAATTCATTGCAACAATCGTGCAACAACGTGAATTGCGCAACGTGCTTTACCAACCCCCCTTATGCATTTATTAAATTCCGTAATTTTGTGTTGTTTCTTGACATATTATGTATTATTAAGCTTGATTCAACTTAAATAAATTAAATTGTGTATTATTGAGTTTCATTCAACTTAAATAAATTAAGTTTGAACTCAAAAATTCATTACAAGCGATAATATACCGCATGAATTGGGCAACATGCTTCAAAAGCTTATATTTAATTAAAATGCGTGCTTTTGTGTTGTTTCATGGTCTATTATGTATTATTAAGCCTAGCCCAACTTAAATAAATTTAAAAAAATCACAAATTCATTGCAACAATCGTGCAACAACGTGAATTGCGCAACGTGCTTTACCAACCCCCCTTATGCATTTATTAAATTCCGTAATTTTGTGTTGTTTCTTGACATATTATGTATTATTAAGCTTGATTCAAC
This sequence comes from Nephrotoma appendiculata, assembly GCA_947310385.1. Classification (NCBI taxonomy): domain Eukaryota; kingdom Metazoa; phylum Arthropoda; class Insecta; order Diptera; family Tipulidae; genus Nephrotoma; species Nephrotoma appendiculata. Next base: position 115,189 of record OX371223.1, on the reverse strand, counting down.
TTAAATAAATTAAATTGTGTATTATTGAGTTTCATTCAACTTAAATAAATTAAGTTTGAACTCAAAAATTCATTACAAGCGATAATATACCGCATGAATTGGGCAACATGCTTCAAAAGCTTATATTTAATTAAAATGCGTGCTTTTGTGTTGTTTCATGGTCTATTATGTATTATTAAGCCTAGCCCAACTTAAATAAATTTAAAAAAATCACAAATTCATTGCAACAATCGTGCAACAACGTGAATTGCGCAACGTGCTTTACCAACCCCCCTTATGCATTTATTAAATTCCGTAATTTTGTGTTGTTTCTTGACATATTATGTATTATTAAGCTTGATTCAACTTAAATAAATTAAATTGTGTATTATTGAGTTTCATTCAACTTAAATAAATTAAGTTTGAACTCAAAAATTCATTACAAGCGATAATATACCGCATGAATTGGGCAACATGCTTCAAAAGCTTATATTTAATTAAAATGCGTGCTTTTGTGTTGTTTCATGGTCTATTATGTATTACTAAGCCTAGCCCAACTTAAATAAATTTAAAAAAATCACAAATTCATTGCAACAATCGTGCAACAACGTGAATTGCGCAACGTGCTTTACCAACCCCCCTTATGCATTTATTAAATTCCGTAATTTTGTGTTGTTTCTTGACATATTATGTATTATTAAGCTTGATTCAACTTAAATAAATTAAATTGTGTATTATTGAGTTTCATTCAACTTAAATAAATTAAGTTTGAACTCAAAAATTCATTACAAGCGATAATATACCGCATGAATTGGGCAACATGCTTCAAAAGCTTATATTTAATTAAAATGCGTGCTTTTGTGTTGTTTCATGGTCTATTATGTATTATTAAGCCTAGCCCAACTTAAATAAATTTAAAAAAATCACAAATTCATTGCAACAATCGTGCAACAACGTGAATTGCGCAACGTGCTTTACCAACCCCCCTTATGCATTTATTAAATTCCGTAATTTTGTGTTGTTTCTTGACATATTATGTATTATTAAGCTTGATTCAACTTAAATAAATTAAATTGTGTATTATTGAGTTTCATTCAACTTAAATAAATTAAGTTTGAACTCAAAAATTCATTACAAGCGATAATATACCGCATGAATTGGGCAACATGCTTCAAAAGCTTATATTTAATTAAAATGCGTGCTTTTGTGTTGTTTCATGGTCTATTATGTATTATTAAGCCTAGCCCAACTTAAATAAATTTAAAAAAATCACAAATTCATTGCAACAATCGTGCAACAACGTGAATTGCGCAACGTGCTTTACCAACCCCCCTTATGCATTTATTAAATTCCGTAATTTTGTGTTGTTTCTTGACATATTATGTATTATTAAGCTTGATTCAACTTAAATAAATTAAATTGTGTATTATTGAGTTTCATTCAACTTAAATAAATTAAGTTTGAACTCAAAAATTCATTACAAGCGATAATATACCGCATGAATTGGGCAACATGCTTCAAAAGCTTATATTTAATTAAAATGCGTGCTTTTGTGTTGTTTCATGGTCTATTATGTATTATTAAGCCTAGCCCAACTTAAATAAATTTAAAAAAATCACAAATTCATTGCAACAATCGTGCAACAACGTGAATTGCGCAACGTGCTTTACCAACCCCCCTTATGCATTTATTAAATTCCGTAATTTTGTGTTGTTTCTTGACATATTATGTATTATTAAGCTTGATTCAACTTAAATAAATTAAATTGTGTATTATTGAGTTTCATTCAACTTAAATAAATTAAGTTTGAACTCAAAAATTCATTACAAGCGATAATATACCGCATGAATTGGACAACATGCTTCAAAAGCTTATATTTAATTAAAATGCGTGCTTTTGTGTTGTTTCATGGTCTATTATGTATTATTAAGCCTAGCCCAACTTAAATAAATTTAAAAAAATCACAAATTCATTGCAACAATCGTGCAACAACGTGAATTGCGCAACGTGCTTTACCAACCCCCCTTATGCATTTATTAAATTCCGTAATTTTGTGTTGTTTCTTGACATATTATGTATTATTAAGCTTGATTCAACTTAAATAAATTAAATTGTGTATTATTGAGTTTCATTCAACTTAAATAAATTAAGTTTGAACTCAAAAATTCATTACAAGCGATAATATACCGCATGAATTGGGCAACTGCTTCAAAAGCTTATATTTAATTAAAATGCGTGCTTTTGTGTTGTTTCATGGTCTATTATGTATTATTAAGCCTAGCCCAACTTAAATAAATTTAAAAAAATCACAAATTCATTGCAACAATCGTGCAACAACGTGAATTGCGCAACGTGCTTTACCAACCCCCCTTATGCATTTATTAAATTCCGTAATTTTGTGTTGTTTCTTGACATATTATGTATTATTAAGCTTGATTCAACTTAAATAAATTAAATTGTGTATTATTGAGTTTCATTCAACTTAAATAAATTAAGTTTGAACTCAAAAATTCATTACAAGCGATAATATACCGCATGAATTGGGCAACATGCTTCAAAAGCTTATATTTAATTAAAATGCGTGCTTTTGTGTTGTTTCATGGTCTATTATGTATTATTAAGCCTAGCCCAACTTAAATAAATTTAAAAAAATCACAAATTCATTGCAACAATCGTGCAACAACGTGAATTGCGCAACGTGCTTTACCAACCCCCCTTATGCATTTATTAAATTCCGTAATTTTGTGTTGTTTCTTGACATATTATGTATTATTAAGCTTGATTCAACTTAAATAAATTAAATTGTGTATTATTGAGTTTCATTCAACTTAAATAAATTAAGTTTGAACTCAAAAATTCATTACAAGCGATAATATACCGCATGAATTGGGCAACATGCTTCAAAAGCTTATATTTAATTAAAATGCGTGCTTTTGTGTTGTTTCATGGTCTATTATGTATTATTAAGCCTAGCCCAACTTAAATAAATTTAAAAAAATCACAAATTCATTGCAACAATCGTGCAACAACGTGAATTGCGCAACGTGCTTTACCAACCCCCCTTATGCATTTATTAAATTCCGTAATTTTGTGTTGTTTCTTGACATATTATGTATTATTAAGCTTGATTCAACTTAAATAAATTAAATTGTGTATTATTGAGTTTCATTCAACTTAAATAAATTAAGTTTGAACTCAAAAATTCATTACAAGCGATAATATACCGCATGAATTGGGCAACATGCTTCAAAAGCTTATATTTAATTAAAATGCGTGCTTTTGTGTTGTTTCATGGTCTATTATGTATTATTAAGCCTAGCCCAACTTAAATAAATTTAAAAAAATCACAAATTCATTGCAACAATCGTGCAACAACGTGAATTGCGCAACGTGCTTTACCAACCCCCCTTATGCATTTATTAAATTCCGTAATTTTGTGTTGTTTCTTGACATATTATGTATTATTAAGCTTGATTCAACTTAAATAAATTAAATTGTGTATTATTGAGTTTCATTCAACTTAAATAAATTAAGTTTGAACTCAAAAATTCATTACAAGCGATAATATACCGCATGAATTGGGCAACATGCTTCAAAAGCTTATATTTAATTAAAATGCGTGCTTTTGTGTTGTTTCATGGTCTATTATGTATTATTAAGCCTAGCCCAACTTAAATAAATTTAAAAAAATCACAAATTCATTGCAACAATCGTGCAACAACGTGAATTGCGCAACGTGCTTTACCAACCCCCCTTATGCATTTATTAAATTCCGTAATTTTGTGTTGTTTCTTGACATATTATGTATTATTAAGCTTGATTCAACTTAAATAAATTAAATTGTGTATTATTGAGTTTCATTCAACTTAAATAAATTAAGTTTGAACTCAAAAATTCATTACAAGCGATAATATACCGCATGAATTGGGCAACATGCTTCAAAAGCTTATATTTAATTAAAATGCGTGCTTTTGTGTTGTTTCATGGTCTATTATGTATTATTAAGCCTAGCCCAACTTAAATAAATTTAAAAAAATCACAAATTCATTGCAACAATCGTGCAACAACGTGAATTGCGCAACGTGCTTTACCAACCCCCCTTATGCATTTATTAAATTCCGTAATTTTGTGTTGTTTCTTGACATATTATGTATTATTAAGCTTGATTCAACTTAAATAAATTAAATTGTGTATTATTGAGTTTCATTCAACTTAAATAAATTAAGTTTGAACTCAAAAATTCATTACAAGCGATAATATACCGCATGAATTGGGCAACATGCTTCAAAAGCTTATATTTAATTAAAATGCGTGCTTTTGTGTTGTTTCATGGTCTATTATGTATTATTAAGCCTAGCCCAACTTAAATAAATTTAAAAAAATCACAAATTCATTGCAACAATCGTGCAACAACGTGAATTGCGCAACGTGCTTTACCAACCCCCCTTATGCATTTATTAAATTCCGTAATTTTGTGTTGTTTCTTGACATATTATGTATTATTAAGCTTGATTCAACTTAAATAAATTAAATTGTGTATTATTGAGTTTCATTCAACTTAAATAAATTAAGTTTGAACTCAAAAATTCATTACAAGCGATAATATACCGCATGAATTGGGCAACATGCTTCAAAAGCTTATATTTAATTAAAATGCGTGCTTTTGTGTTGTTTCATGGTCTATTATGTATTATTAAGCCTAGCCCAACTTAAATAAATTTAAAAAAATCACAAATTCATTGCAACAATCGTGCAACAACGTGAATTGCGCAACGTGCTTTACCAACCCCCCTTATGCATTTATTAAATTCCGTAATTTTGTGTTGTTTCTTGACATATTATGTATTATTAAGCTTGATTCAACTTAAATAAATTAAATTGTGTATTATTGAGTTTCATTCAACTTAAATAAATTAAGTTTGAACTCAAAAATTCATTACAAGCGATAATATACCGCATGAATTGGGCAACATGCTTCAAAAGCTTATATTTAATTAAAATGCGTGCTTTTGTGTTGTTTCATGGTCTATTATGTATTATTAAGCCTAGCCCAACTTAAATAAATTTAAAAAAATCACAAATTCATTGCAACAATCGTGCAACAACGTGAATTGCGCAACGTGCTTTACCAACCCCCCTTATGCATTTATTAAATTCCGTAATTTTGTGTTGTTTCTTGACATATTATGTATTATTAAGCTTGATTCAACTTAAATAAATTAAATTGTGTATTATTGAGTTTCATTCAACTTAAATAAATTAAGTTTGAACTCAAAAATTCATTACAAGCGATAATATACCGCATGAATTGGGCAACATGCTTCAAAAGCTTATATTTAATTAAAATGCGTGCTTTTGTGTTGTTTCATGGTCTATTATGTATTATTAAGCCTAGCCCAACTTAAATAAATTTAAAAAAATCACAAATTCATTGCAACAATCGTGCAACAACGTGAATTGCGCAACGTGCTTTACCAACCCCCCTTATGCATTTATTAAATTCCGTAATTTTGTGTTGTTTCTTGACATATTATGTATTATTAAGCTTGATTCAACTTAAATAAATTAAATTGTGTATTATTGAGTTTCATTCAACTTAAATAAATTAAGTTTGAACTCAAAAATTCATTACAAGCGATAATATACCGCATGAATTGGGCAACATGCTTCAAAAGCTTATATTTAATTAAAATGCGTGCTTTTGTGTTGTTTCATGGTCTATTATGTATTATTAAGCCTAGCCCAACTTAAATAAATTTAAAAAAATCACAAATTCATTGCAACAATCGTGCAACAACGTGAATTGCGCAACGTGCTTTACCAACCCCCCTTATGCATTTATTAAATTCCGTAATTTTGTGTTGTTTCTTGACATATTATGTATTATTAAGCTTGATTCAACTTAAATAAATTAAATTGTGTATTATTGAGTTTCATTCAACTTAAATAAATTAAGTTTGAACTCAAAAATTCATTACAAGCGATAATATACCGCATGAATTGGGCAACATGCTTCAAAAGCTTATATTTAATTAAAATGCGTGCTTTTGTGTTGTTTCATGGTCTATTATGTATTATTAAGCCTAGCCCAACTTAAATAAATTTAAAAAAATCACAAATTCATTGCAACAATCGTGCAACAACGTGAATTGCGCAACGTGCTTTACCAACCCCCCTTATGCATTTATTAAATTCCGTAATTTTGTGTTGTTTCTTGACATATTATGTATTATTAAGCTTGATTCAACTTAAATAAATTAAATTGTGTATTATTGAGTTTCATTCAACTTAAATAAATTAAGTTTGAACTCAAAAATTCATTACAAGCGATAATATACCGCATGAATTGGGCAACATGCTTCAAAAGCTTATATTTAATTAAAATGCGTGCTTTTGTGTTGTTTCATGGTCTATTATGTATTATTAAGCCTAGCCCAACTTAAATAAATTTAAAAAAATCACAAATTCATTGCAACAATCGTGCAACAACGTGAATTGCGCAACGTGCTTTACCAACCCCCCTTATGCATTTATTAAATTCCGTAATTTTGTGTTGTTTCTTGACATATTATGTATTATTAAGCTTGATTCAACTTAAATAAATTAAATTGTGTATTATTGAGTTTCATTCAACTTAAATAAATTAAGTTTGAACTCAAAAATTCATTACAAGCGATAATATACCGCATGAATTGGGCAACATGCTTCAAAAGCTTATATTTAATTAAAATGCGTGCTTTTGTGTTGTTTCATGGTCTATTATGTATTATTAAGCCTAGCCCAACTTAAATAAATTTAAAAAAATCACAAATTCATTGCAACAATCGTGCAACAACGTGAATTGCGCAACGTGCTTTACCAACCCCCCTTATGCATTTATTAAATTCCGTAATTTTGTGTTGTTTCTTGACATATTATGTATTATTAAGCTTGATTCAACTTAAATAAATTAAATTGTGTATTATTGAGTTTCATTCAACTTAAATAAATTAAGTTTGAACTCAAAAATTCATTACAAGCGATAATATACCGCATGAATTGGGCAACATGCTTCAAAAGCTTATATTTAATTAAAATGCGTGCTTTTGTGTTGTTTCATGGTCTATTATGTATTATTAAGCCTAGCCCAACTTAAATAAATTTAAAAAAATCACAAATTCATTGCAACAATCGTGCAACAACGTGAATTGCGCAACGTGCTTTACCAACCCCCCTTATGCATTTATTAAATTCCGTAATTTTGTGTTGTTTCTTGACATATTATGTATTATTAAGCTTGATTCAACTTAAATAAATTAAATTGTGTATTATTGAGTTTCATTCAACTTAAATAAATTAAGTTTGAACTCAAAAATTCATTACAAGCGATAATATACCGCATGAATTGGGCAACATGCTTCAAAAGCTTATATTTAATTAAAATGCGTGCTTTTGTGTTGTTTCATGGTCTATTATGTATTATTAAGCCTAGCCCAACTTAAATAAATTTAAAAAAATCACAAATTCATTGCAACAATCGTGCAACAACGTGAATTGCGCAACGTGCTTTACCAACCCCCCTTATGCATTTATTAAATTCCGTAATTTTGTGTTGTTTCTTGACATATTATGTATTATTAAGCTTGATTCAACTTAAATAAATTAAATTGTGTATTATTGAGTTTCATTCAACTTAAATAAATTAAGTTTGAACTCAAAAATTCATTACAAGCGATAATATACCGCATGAATTGGGCAACATGCTTCAAAAGCTTATATTTAATTAAAATGCGTGCTTTTGTGTTGTTTCATGGTCTATTATGTATTATTAAGCCTAGCCCAACTTAAATAAATTTAAAAAAATCACAAATTCATTGCAACAATCGTGCAACAACGTGAATTGCGCAACGTGCTTTACCAACCCCCCTTATGCATTTATTAAATTCCGTAATTTTGTGTTGTTTCTTGACATATTATGTATTATTAAGCTTGATTCAACTTAAATAAATTAAATTGTGTATTATTGAGTTTCATTCAACTTAAATAAATTAAGTTTGAACTCAAAAATTCATTACAAGCGATAATATACCGCATGAATTGGGCAACATGCTTCAAAAGCTTATATTTAATTAAAATGCGTGCTTTTGTGTTGTTTCATGGTCTATTATGTATTATTAAGCCTAGCCCAACTTAAATAAATTTAAAAAAATCACAAATTCATTGCAACAATCGTGCAACAACGTGAATTGCGCAACGTGCTTTACCAACCCCCCTTATGCATTTATTAAATTCCGTAATTTTGTGTTGTTTCTTGACATATTATGTATTATTAAGCTTGATTCAACTTAAATAAATTAAATTGTGTATTATTGAGTTTCATTCAACTTAAATAAATTAAGTTTGAACTCAAAAATTCATTACAAGCGATAATATACCGCATGAATTGGGCAACATGCTTCAAAAGCTTATATTTAATTAAAATGCGTGCTTTTGTGTTGTTTCATGGTCTATTATGTATTATTAAGCCTAGCCCAACTTAAATAAATTTAAAAAAATCACAAATTCATTGCAACAATCGTGCAACAACGTGAATTGCGCAACGTGCTTTACCAACCCCCCTTATGCATTTATTAAATTCCGTAATTTTGTGTTGTTTCTTGACATATTATGTATTATTAAGCTTGATTCAACTTAAATAAATTAAATTGTGTATTATTGAGTTTCATTCAACTTAAATAAATTAAGTTTGAACTCAAAAATTCATTACAAGCGATAATATACCGCATGAATTGGGCAACATGCTTCAAAAGCTTATATTTAATTAAAATGCGTGCTTTTGTGTTGTTTCATGGTCTATTATGTATTATTAAGCCTAGCCCAACTTAAATAAATTTAAAAAAATCACAAATTCATTGCAACAATCGTGCAACAACGTGAATTGCGCAACGTGCTTTACCAACCCCCCTTATGCATTTATTAAATTCCGTAATTTTGTGTTGTTTCTTGACATATTATGTATTATTAAGCTTGATTCAACTTAAATAAATTAAATTGTGTATTATTGAGTTTCATTCAACTTAAATAAATTAAGTTTGAACTCAAAAATTCATTACAAGCGATAATATACCGCATGAATTGGGCAACATGCTTCAAAAGCTTATATTTAATTAAAATGCGTGCTTTTGTGTTGTTTCATGGTCTATTATGTATTATTAAGCCTAGCCCAACTTAAATAAATTTAAAAAAATCACAAATTCATTGCAACAATCGTGCAACAACGTGAATTGCGCAACGTGCTTTACCAACCCCCCTTATGCATTTATTAAATTCCGTAATTTTGTGTTGTTTCTTGACATATTATGTATTATTAAGCTTGATTCAACTTAAATAAATTAAATTGTGTATTATTGAGTTTCATTCAACTTAAATAAATTAAGTTTGAACTCAAAAATTCATTACAAGCGATAATATACCGCATGAATTGGGCAACATGCTTCAAAAGCTTATATTTAATTAAAATGCGTGCTTTTGTGTTGTTTCATGGTCTATTATGTATTATTAAGCCTAGCCCAACTTAAATAAATTTAAAAAAATCACAAATTCATTGCAACAATCGTGCAACAACGTGAATTGCGCAACGTGCTTTACCAACCCCCCTTATGCATTTATTAAATTCCGTAATTTTGTGTTGTTTCTTGACATATTATGTATTATTAAGCTTGATTCAACTTAAATAAATTAAATTGTGTATTATTGAGTTTCATTCAACTTAAATAAATTAAGTTTGAACTCAAAAATTCATTACAAGCGATAATATACCGCATGAATTGGGCAACATGCTTCAAAAGCTTATATTTAATTAAAATGCGTGCTTTTGTGTTGTTTCATGGTCTATTATGTATTATTAAGCCTAGCCCAACTTAAATAAATTTAAAAAAATCACAAATTCATTGCAACAATCGTGCAACAACGTGAATTGCGCAACGTGCTTTACCAACCCCCCTTATGCATTTATTAAATTCCGTAATTTTGTGTTGTTTCTTGACATATTATGTATTATTAAGCTTGATTCAACTTAAATAAATTAAATTGTGTATTATTGAGTTTCATTCAACTTAAATAAATTAAGTTTGAACTCAAAAATTCATTACAAGCGATAATATACCGCATGAATTGGACAACATGCTTCAAAAGCTTATATTTAATTAAAATGCGTGCTTTTGTGTTGTTTCATGGTCTATTATGTATTATTAAGCCTAGCCCAACTTAAATAAATTTAAAAAAATCACAAATTCATTGCAACAATCGTGCAACAACGTGAATTGCGCAACGTGCTTTACCAACCCCCCTTATGCATTTATTAAATTCCGTAATTTTGTGTTGTTTCTTGACATATTATGTATTATTAAGCTTGATTCAACTTAAATAAATTAAATTGTGTATTATTGAGTTTCATTCAACTTAAATAAATTAAGTTTGAACTCAAAAATTCATTACAAGCGATAATATACCGCATGAATTGGGCAACATGCTTCAAAAGCTTATATTTAATTAAAATGCGTGCTTTTGTGTTGTTTCATGGTCTATTATGTATTATTAAGCCTAGCCCAACTTAAATAAATTTAAAAAAATCACAAATTCATTGCAACAATCGTGCAACAACGTGAATTGCGCAACGTGCTTTACCAACCCCCCTTATGCATTTATTAAATTCCGTAATTTTGTGTTGTTTCTTGACATATTATGTATTATTAAGCTTGATTCAACTTAAATAAATTAAATTGTGTATTATTGAGTTTCATTCAACTTAAATAAATTAAGTTTGAACTCAAAAATTCATTACAAGCGATAATATACCGCATGAATTGGGCAACATGCTTCAAAAGCTTATATTTAATTAAAATGCGTGCTTTTGTGTTGTTTCATGGTCTATTATGTATTATTAAGCCTAGCCCAACTTAAATAAATTTAAAAAAATCACAAATTCATTGCAACAATCGTGCAACAACGTGAATTGCGCAACGTGCTTTACCAACCCCCCTTATGCATTTATTAAATTCCGTAATTTTGTGTTGTTTCTTGACATATTATGTATTATTAAGCTTGATTCAACTTAAATAAATTAAATTGTGTATTATTGAGTTTCATTCAACTTAAATAAATTAAGTTTGAACTCAAAAATTCATTACAAGCGATAATATACCGCATGAATTGGGCAACATGCTTCAAAAGCTTATATTTAATTAAAATGCGTGCTTTTGTGTTGTTTCATGGTCTATTATGTATTATTAAGCCTAGCCCAACTTAAATAAATTTAAAAAAATCACAAATTCATTGCAACAATCGTGCAACAACGTGAATTGCGCAACGTGCTTTACCAACCCCCCTTATGCATTTATTAAATTCCGTAATTTTGTGTTGTTTCTTGACATATTATGTATTATTAAGCTTGATTCAACTTAAATAAATTAAATTGTGTATTATTGAGTTTCATTCAACTTAAATAAATTAAGTTTGAACTCAAAAATTCATTACAAGCGATAATATACCGCATGAATTGGGCAACATGCTTCAAAAGCTTATATTTAATTAAAATGCGTGCTTTTGTGTTGTTTCATGGTCTATTATGTATTATTAAGCCTAGCCCAACTTAAATAAATTTAAAAAAATCACAAATTCATTGCAACAATCGTGCAACAACGTGAATTGCGCAACGTGCTTTACCAACCCCCCTTATGCATTTATTAAATTCCGTAATTTTGTGTTGTTTCTTGACATATTATGTATTATTAAGCTTGATTCAACTTAAATAAATTAAATTGTGTATTATTGAGTTTCATTCAACTTAAATAAATTAAGTTTGAACTCAAAAATTCATTACAAGCGATAATATACCGCATGAATTGGGCAACATGCTTCAAAAGCTTATATTTAATTAAAATGCGTGCTTTTGTGTTGTTTCATGGTCTATTATGTATTATTAAGCCTAGCCCAACTTAAATAAATTTAAAAAAATCACAAATTCATTGCAACAATCGTGCAACAACGTGAATTGCGCAACGTGCTTTACCAACCCCCCTTATGCATTTATTAAATTCCGTAATTTTGTGTTGTTTCTTGACATATTATGTATTATTAAGCTTGATTCAACTTAAATAAATTAAATTGTGTATTATTGAGTTTCATTCAACTTAAATAAATTAAGTTTGAACTCAAAAATTCATTACAAGCGATAATATACCGCATGAATTGGGCAACATGCTTCAAAAGCTTATATTTAATTAAAATGCGTGCTTTTGTGTTGTTTCATGGTCTATTATGTATTATTAAGCCTAGCCCAACTTAAATAAATTTAAAAAAATCACAAATTCATTGCAACAATCGTGCAACAACGTGAATTGCGCAACGTGCTTTACCAACCCCCCTTATGCATTTATTAAATTCCGTAATTTTGTGTTGTTTCTTGACATATTATGTATTATTAAGCTTGATTCAACTTAAATAAATTAAATTGTGTATTATTGAGTTTCATTCAACTTAAATAAATTAAGTTTGAACTCAAAAATTCATTACAAGCGATAATATACCGCATGAATTGGGCAACATGCTTCAAAAGCTTATATTTAATTAAAATGCGTGCTTTTGTGTTGTTTCATGGTCTATTATGTATTATTAAGCCTAGCCCAACTTAAATAAATTTAAAAAAATCACAAATTCATTGCAACAATCGTGCAACAACGTGAATTGCGCAACGTGCTTTACCAACCCCCCTTATGCATTTATTAAATTCCGTAATTTTGTGTTGTTTCTTGACATATTATGTATTATTAAGCTTGATTCAACTTAAATAAATTAAATTGTGTATTATTGAGTTTCATTCAACTTAAATAAATTAAGTTTGAACTCAAAAATTCATTACAAGCGATAATATACCGCATGAATTGGGCAACATGCTTCAAAAGCTTATATTTAATTAAAATGCGTGCTTTTGTGTTGTTTCATGGTCTATTATGTATTATTAAGCCTAGCCCAACTTAAATAAATTTAAAAAAATCACAAATTCATTGCAACAATCGTGCAACAACGTGAATTGCGCAACGTGCTTTACCAACCCCCCTTATGCATTTATTAAATTCCGTAATTTTGTGTTGTTTCTTGACATATTATGTATTATTAAGCTTGATTCAACTTAAATAAATTAAATTGTGTATTATTGAGTTTCATTCAACTTAAATAAATTAAGTTTGAACTCAAAAATTCATTACAAGCGATAATATACCGCATGAATTGGGCAACATGCTTCAAAAGCTTATATTTAATTAAAATGCGTGCTTTTGTGTTGTTTCATGGTCTATTATGTATTATTAAGCCTAGCCCAACTTAAATAAATTTAAAAAAATCACAAATTCATTGCAACAATCGTGCAACAACGTGAATTGCGCAACGTGCTTTACCAACCCCCCTTATGCATTTATTAAATTCCGTAATTTTGTGTTGTTTCTTGACATATTATGTATTATTAAGCTTGATTCAACTTAAATAAATTAAATTGTGTATTATTGAGTTTCATTCAACTTAAATAAATTAAGTTTGAACTCAAAAATTCATTACAAGCGATAATATACCGCATGAATTGGGCAACATGCTTCAAAAGCTTATATTTAATTAAAATGCGTGCTTTTGTGTTGTTTCATGGTCTATTATGTATTATTAAGCCTAGCCCAACTTAAATAAATTTAAAAAAATCACAAATTCATTGCAACAATCGTGCAACAACGTGAATTGCGCAACGTGCTTTACCAACCCCCCTTATGCATTTATTAAATTCCGTAATTTTGTGTTGTTTCTTGACATATTATGTATTATTAAGCTTGATTCAACTTAAATAAATTAAATTGTGTATTATTGAGTTTCATTCAACTTAAATAAATTAAGTTTGAACTCAAAAATTCATTACAAGCGATAATATACCGCATGAATTGGGCAACATGCTTCAAAAGCTTATATTTAATTAAAATGCGTGCTTTTGTGTTGTTTCATGGTCTATTATGTATTATTAAGCCTAGCCCAACTTAAATAAATTTAAAAAAATCACAAATTCATTGCAACAATCGTGCAACAACGTGAATTGCGCAACGTGCTTTACCAACCCCCCTTATGCATTTATTAAATTCCGTAATTTTGTGTTGTTTCTTGACATATTATGTATTATTAAGCTTGATTCAACTTAAATAAATTAAATTGTGTATTATTGAGTTTCATTCAACTTAAATAAATTAAGTTTGAACTCAAAAATTCATTACAAGCGATAATATACCGCATGAATTGGGCAACATGCTTCAAAAGCTTATATTTAATTAAAATGCGTGCTTTTGTGTTGTTTCATGGTCTATTATGTATTATTAAGCCTAGCCCAACTTAAATAAATTTAAAAAAATCACAAATTCATTGCAACAATCGTGCAACAACGTGAATTGCGCAACGTGCTTTACCAACCCCCCTTATGCATTTATTAAATTCCGTAATTTTGTGTTGTTTCTTGACATATTATGTATTATTAAGCTTGATTCAACTTAAATAAATTAAATTGTGTATTATTGAGTTTCATTCAACTTAAATAAATTAAGTTTGAACTCAAAAATTCATTACAAGCGATAATATACCGCATGAATTGGGCAACATGCTTCAAAAGCTTATATTTAATTAAAATGCGTGCTTTTGTGTTGTTTCATGGTCTATTATGTATTATTAAGCCTAGCCCAACTTAAATAAATTTAAAAAAATCACAAATTCATTGCAACAATCGTGCAACAACGTGAATTGCGCAACGTGCATTACCAACCCCCCTTATGCATTTATTAAATTCCGTAATTTTGTGTTGTTTCTTGACATATTATGTATTATTAAGCTTGATTCAACTTAAATAAATTAAATTGTGTATTATTGAGTTTCATTCAACTTAAATAAATTAAGTTTGAACTCAAAAATTCATTACAAGCGATAATATACCGCATGAATTGGGCAACATGCTTCAAAAGCTTATATTTAATTAAAATGCGTGCTTTTGTGTTGTTTCATGGTCTATTATGTATTATTAAGCCTAGCCCAACTTAAATAAATTTAAAAAAATCACAAATTCATTGCAACAATCGTGCAACAACGTGAATTGCGCAACGTGCTTTACCAACCCCCCTTATGCATTTATTAAATTCCGTAATTTTGTGTTGTTTCTTGACATATTATGTATTATTAAGCTTGATTCAACTTAAATAAATTAAATTGTGTATTATTGAGTTTCATTCAACTTAAATAAATTAAGTTTGAACTCAAAAATTCATTACAAGCGATAATATACCGCATGAATTGGGCAACATGCTTCAAAAGCTTATATTTAATTAAAATGCGTGCTTTTGTGTTGTTTCATGGTCTATTATGTATTATTAAGCCTAGCCCAACTTAAATAAATTTAAAAAAATCACAAATTCATTGCAACAATCGTGCAACAACGTGAATTGCGCAACGTGCTTTACCAACCCCCCTTATGCATTTATTAAATTCCGTAATTTTGTGTTGTTTCTTGACATATTATGTATTATTAAGCTTGATTCAACTTAAATAAATTAAATTGTGTATTATTGAGTTTCATTCAACTTAAATAAATTAAGTTTGAACTCAAAAATTCATTACAAGCGATAATATACCGCATGAATTGGGCAACATGCTTCAAAAGCTTATATTTAATTAAAATGCGTGCTTTTGTGTTGTTTCATGGTCTATTATGTATTATTAAGCCTAGCCCAACTTAAATAAATTTAAAAAAATCACAAATTCATTGCAACAATCGTGCAACAACGTGAATTGCGCAACGTGCTTTACCAACCCCCCTTATGCATTTATTAAATTCCGTAATTTTGTGTTGTTTCTTGACATATTATGTATTATTAAGCTTGATTCAACTTAAATAAATTAAATTGTGTATTATTGAGTTTCATTCAACTTAAATAAATTAAGTTTGAACTCAAAAATTCATTACAAGCGATAATATACCGCATGAATTGGGCAACATGCTTCAAAAGCTTATATTTAATTAAAATGCGTGCTTTTGTGTTGTTTCATGGTCTATTATGTATTATTAAGCCTAGCCCAACTTAAATAAATTTAAAAAAATCACAAATTCATTGCAACAATCGTGCAACAACGTGAATTGCGCAACGTGCTTTACCAACCCCCCTTATGCATTTATTAAATTCCGTAATTTTGTGTTGTTTCTTGACATATTATGTATTATTAAGCTTGATTCAACTTAAATAAATTAAATTGTGTATTATTGAGTTTCATTCAACTTAAATAAATTAAGTTTGAACTCAAAAATTCATTACAAGCGATAATATACCGCATGAATTGGGCAACATGCTTCAAAAGCTTATATTTAATTAAAATGCGTGCTTTTGTGTTGTTTCATGGTCTATTATGTATTATTAAGCCTAGCCCAACTTAAATAAATTTAAAAAAATCACAAATTCATTGCAACAATCGTGCAACAACGTGAATTGCGCAACGTGCTTTACCAACCCCCCTTATGCATTTATTAAATTCCGTAATTTTGTGTTGTTTCTTGACATATTATGTATTATTAAGCTTGATTCAACTTAAATAAATTAAATTGTGTATTATTGAGTTTCATTCAACTTAAATAAATTAAGTTTGAACTCAAAAATTCATTACAAGCGATAATATACCGCATGAATTGGGCAACATGCTTCAAAAGCTTATATTTAATTAAAATGCGTGCTTTTGTGTTGTTTCATGGTCTATTATGTATTATTAAGCCTAGCCCAACTTAAATAAATTTAAAAAAATCACAAATTCATTGCAACAATCGTGCAACAACGTGAATTGCGCAACGTGCTTTACCAACCCCCCTTATGCATTTATTAAATTCCGTAATTTTGTGTTGTTTCTTGACATATTATGTATTATTAAGCTTGATTCAACTTAAATAAATTAAATTGTGTATTATTGAGTTTCATTCAACTTAAATAAATTAAGTTTGAACTCAAAAATTCATTACAAGCGATAATATACCGCATGAATTGGGCAACATGCTTCAAAAGCTTATATTTAATTAAAATGCGTGCTTTTGTGTTGTTTCATGGTCTATTATGTATTATTAAGCCTAGCCCAACTTAAATAAATTTAAAAAAATCACAAATTCATTGCAACAATCGTGCAACAACGTGAATTGCGCAACGTGCTTTACCAACCCCCCTTATGCATTTATTAAATTCCGTAATTTTGTGTTGTTTCTTGACATATTATGTATTATTAAGCTTGATTCAACTTAAATAAATTAAATTGTGTATTATTGAGTTTCATTCAACTTAAATAAATTAAGTTTGAACTCAAAAATTCATTACAAGCGATAATATACCGCATGAATTGGGCAACATGCTTCAAAAGCTTATATTTAATTAAAATGCGTGCTTTTGTGTTGTTTCATGGTCTATTATGTATTATTAAGCCTAGCCCAACTTAAATAAATTTAAAAAAATCACAAATTCATTGCAACAATCGTGCAACAACGTGAATTGCGCAACGTGCTTTACCAACCCCCCTTATGCATTTATTAAATTCCGTAATTTTGTGTTGTTTCTTGACATATTATGTATTATTAAGCTTGATTCAACTTAAATAAATTAAATTGTGTATTATTGAGTTTCATTCAACTTAAATAAATTAAGTTTGAACTCAAAAATTCATTACAAGCGATAATATACCGCATGAATTGGGCAACATGCTTCAAAAGCTTATATTTAATTAAAATGCGTGCTTTTGTGTTGTTTCATGGTCTATTATGTATTATTAAGCCTAGCCCAACTTAAATAAATTTAAAAAAATCACAAATTCATTGCAACCAATCGTGCAACAACGTGAATTGCGCAACGTGCTTTACCAACCCCCCTTATGCATTTATTAAATTCCGTAATTTTGTGTTGTTTCTTGACATATTATGTATTATTAAGCTTGATTCAACTTAAATAAATTAAATTGTGTATTATTGAGTTTCATTCAACTTAAATAAATTAAGTTTGAACTCAAAAATTCATTACAAGCGATAATATACCGCATGAATTGGGCAACATGCTTCAAAAGCTTATATTTAATTAAAATGCGTGCTTTTGTGTTGTTTCATGGTCTATTATGTATTATTAAGCCTAGCCCAACTTAAATAAATTTAAAAAAATCACAAATTCATTGCAACAATCGTGCAACAACGTGAATTGCGCAACGTGCTTTACCAACCCCCCTTATGCATTTATTAAATTCCGTAATTTTGTGTTGTTTCTTGACATATTATGTATTATTAAGCTTGATTCAACTTAAATAAATTAAATTGTGTATTATTGAGTTTCATTCAACTTAAATAAATTAAGTTTGAACTCAAAAATTCATTACAAGCGATAATATACCGCATGAATTGGGCAACATGCTTCAAAAGCTTATATTTAATTAAAATGCGTGCTTTTGTGTTGTTTCATGGTCTATTATGTATTATTAAGCCTAGCCCAACTTAAATAAATTTAAAAAAATCACAAATTCATTGCAACAATCGTGCAACAACGTGAATTGCGCAACGTGCTTTACCAACCCCCCTTATGCATTTATTAAATTCCGTAATTTTGTGTTGTTTCTTGACATATTATGTATTATTAAGCTTGATTCAACTTAAATAAATTAAATTGTGTATTATTGAGTTTCATTCAACTTAAATAAATTAAGTTTGAACTCAAAAATTCATTACAAGCGATAATATACCGCATGAATTGGGCAACATGCTTCAAAAGCTTATATTTAATTAAAATGCGTGCTTTTGTGTTGTTTCATGGTCTATTATGTATTATTAAGCCTAGCCCAACTTAAATAAATTTAAAAAAATCACAAATTCATTGCAACAATCGTGCAACAACGTGAATTGCGCAACGTGCTTTACCAACCCCCCTTATGCATTTATTAAATTCCGTAATTTTGTGTTGTTTCTTGACATATTATGTATTATTAAGCTTGATTCAACTTAAATAAATTAAATTGTGTATTATTGAGTTTCATTCAACTTAAATAAATTAAGTTTGAACTCAAAAATTCATTACAAGCGATAATATACCGCATGAATTGGGCAACATGCTTCAAAAGCTTATATTTAATTAAAATGCGTGCTTTTGTGTTGTTTCATGGTCTATTATGTATTATTAAGCCTAGCCCAACTTAAATAAATTTAAAAAAATCACAAATTCATTGCAACAATCGTGCAACAACGTGAATTGCGCAACGTGCTTTACCAACCCCCCTTATGCATTTATTAAATTCCGTAATTTTGTGTTGTTTCTTGACATATTATGTATTATTAAGCTTGATTCAACTTAAATAAATTAAATTGTGTATTATTGAGTTTCATTCAACTTAAATAAATTAAGTTTGAACTCAAAAATTCATTACAAGCGATAATATACCGCATGAATTGGGCAACATGCTTCAAAAGCTTATATTTAATTAAAATGCGTGCTTTTGTGTTGTTTCATGGTCTATTATGTATTATTAAGCCTAGCCCAACTTAAATAAATTTAAAAAAATCACAAATTCATTGCAACAATCGTGCAACAACGTGAATTGCGCAACGTGCTTTACCAACCCCCCTTATGCATTTATTAAATTCCGTAATTTTGTGTTGTTTCTTGACATATTATGTATTATTAAGCTTGATTCAACTTAAATAAATTAAATTGTGTATTATTGAGTTTCATTCAACTTAAATAAATTAAGTTTGAACTCAAAAATTCATTACAAGCGATAATATACCGCATGAATTGGGCAACATGCTTCAAAAGCTTATATTTAATTAAAATGCGTGCTTTTGTGTTGTTTCATGGTCTATTATGTATTATTAAGCCTAGCCCAACTTAAATAAATTTAAAAAAATCACAAATTCATTGCAACAATCGTGCAACAACGTGAATTGCGCAACGTGCTTTACCAACCCCCCTTATGCATTTATTAAATTCCGTAATTTTGTGTTGTTTCTTGACATATTATGTATTATTAAGCTTGATTCAACTTAAATAAATTAAATTGTGTATTATTGAGTTTCATTCAACTTAAATAAATTAAGTTTGAACTCAAAAATTCATTACAAGCGATAATATACCGCATGAATTGGGCAACATGCTTCAAAAGCTTATATTTAATTAAAATGCGTGCTTTTGTGTTGTTTCATGGTCTATTATGTATTATTAAGCCTAGCCCAACTTAAATAAATTTAAAAAAATCACAAATTCATTGCAACAATCGTGCAACAACGTGAATTGCGCAACGTGCTTTACCAACCCCCCTTATGCATTTATTAAATTCCGTAATTTTGTGTTGTTTCTTGACATATTATGTATTATTAAGCTTGATTCAACTTAAATAAATTAAATTGTGTATTATTGAGTTTCATTCAACTTAAATAAATTAAGTTTGAACTCAAAAATTCATTACAAGCGATAATATACCGCATGAATTGGGCAACATGCTTCAAAAGCTTATATTTAATTAAAATGCGTGCTTTTGTGTTGTTTCATGGTCTATTATGTATTATTAAGCCTAGCCCAACTTAAATAAATTTAAAAAAATCACAAATTCATTGCAACAATCGTGCAACAACGTGAATTGCGCAACGTGCTTTACCAACCCCCCTTATGCATTTATTAAATTCCGTAATTTTGTGTTGTTTCTTGACATATTATGTATTATTAAGCTTGATTCAACTTAAATAAATTAAATTGTGTATTATTGAGTTTCATTCAACTTAAATAAATTAAGTTTGAACTCAAAAATTCATTACAAGCGATAATATACCGCATGAATTGGGCAACATGCTTCAAAAGCTTATATTTAATTAAAATGCGTGCTTTTGTGTTGTTTCATGGTCTATTATGTATTATTAAGCCTAGCCCAACTTAAATAAATTTAAAAAAATCACAAATTCATTGCAACAATCGTGCAACAACGTGAATTGCGCAACGTGCTTTACCAACCCCCCTTATGCATTTATTAAATTCCGTAATTTTGTGTTGTTTCTTGACATATTATGTATTATTAAGCTTGATTCAACTTAAATAAATTAAATTGTGTATTATTGAGTTTCATTCAACTTAAATAAATTAAGTTTGAACTCAAAAATTCATTACAAGCGATAATATACCGCATGAATTGGGCAACATGCTTCAAAAGCTTATATTTAATTAAAATGTGTGCTTTTGTGTTGTTTCATGGTCTATTATGTGTATTATTAAGCCTAGCCCAACTTAAATAAATTTAAAAAAATCACAAATTCATTGCAACAATCGTGCAACAACGTGAATTGCGCAACGTGCTTTACCAACCCCCCTTATGCATTTATTAAATTCCGTAATTTTGTGTTGTTTCTTGACATATTATGTATTATTAAGCTTGATTCAACTTAAATAAATTAAATTGTGTATTATTGAGTTTCATTCAACTTAAATAAATTAAGTTTGAACTCAAAAATTCATTACAAGCGATAATATACCGCATGAATTGGGCAACATGCTTCAAAAGCTTATATTTAATTAAAATGCGTGCTTTTGTGTTGTTTCATGGTCTATTATGTATTATTAAGCCTAGCCCAACTTAAATAAATTTAAAAAAATCACAAATTCATTGCAACAATCGTGCAACAACGTGAATTGCGCAACGTGCTTTACCAACCCCCCTTATGCATTTATTAAATTCCGTAATTTTGTGTTGTTTCTTGACATATTATGTATTATTAAGCTTGATTCAACTTAAATAAATTAAATTGTGTATTATTGAGTTTCATTCAACTTAAATAAATTAAGTTTGAACTCAAAAATTCATTACAAGCGATAATATACCGCATGAATTGGGCAACATGCTTCAAAAGCTTATATTTAATTAAAATGCGTGCTTTTGTGTTGTTTCATGGTCTATTATGTATTATTAAGCCTAGCCCAACTTAAATAAATTTAAAAAAATCACAAATTCATTGCAACAATCGTGCAACAACGTGAATTGCGCAACGTGCTTTACCAACCCCCCTTATGCATTTATTAAATTCCGTAATTTTGTGTTGTTTCTTGACATATTATGTATTATTAAGCTTGATTCAACTTAAATAAATTAAATTGTGTATTATTGAGTTTCATTCAACTTAAATAAATTAAGTTTGAACTCAAAAATTCATTACAAGCGATAATATACCGCATGAATTGGGCAACATGCTTCAAAAGCTTATATTTAATTAAAATGCGTGCTTTTGTGTTGTTTCATGGTCTATTATGTATTATTAAGCCTAGCCCAACTTAAATAAATTTAAAAAAATCACAAATTCATTGCAACAATCGTGCAACAACGTGAATTGCGCAACGTGCTTTACCAACCCCCCTTATGCATTTATTAAATTCCGTAATTTTGTGTTGTTTCTTGACATATTATGTATTATTAAGCTTGATTCAACTTAAATAAATTAAATTGTGTATTATTGAGTTTCATTCAACTTAAATAAATTAAGTTTGAACTCAAAAATTCATTACAAGCGATAATATACCGCATGAATTGGGCAACATGCTTCAAAAGCTTATATTTAATTAAAATGCGTGCTTTTGTGTTGTTTCATGGTCTATTATGTATTATTAAGCCTAGCCCAACTTAAATAAATTTAAAAAAATCACAAATTCATTGCAACAATCGTGCAACAACGTGAATTGCGCAACGTGCTTTACCAACCCCCCCTATGCATTTATTAAATTCCGTAATTTTGTGTTGTTTCTTGACATATTATGTATTATTAAGCTTGATTCAACTTAAATAAATTAAATTGTGTATTATTGAGTTTCATTCAACTTAAATAAATTAAGTTTGAACTCAAAAATTCATTACAAGCGATAATATACCGCATGAATTGGGCAACATGCTTCAAAAGCTTATATTTAATTAAAATGCGTGCTTTTGTGTTGTTTCATGGTCTATTATGTATTATTAAGCCTAGCCCAACTTAAATAAATTTAAAAAAATCACAAATTCATTGCAACAATCGTGCAACAACGTGAATTGCGCAACGTGCTTTACCAACCCCCCTTATGCATTTATTAAATTCCGTAATTTTGTGTTGTTTCTTGACATATTATGTATTATTAAGCTTGATTCAACTTAAATAAATTAAATTGTGTATTATTGAGTTTCATTCAACTTAAATAAATTAAGTTTGAACTCAAAAATTCATTACAAGCGATAATATACCGCATGAATTGGGCAACATGCTTCAAAAGCTTATATTTAATTAAAATGCGTGCTTTTGTGTTGTTTCATGGTCTATTATGTATTATTAAGCCTAGCCCAACTTAAATAAATTTAAAAAAATCACAAATTCATTGCAACAATCGTGCAACAACGTGAATTGCGCAACGTGCTTTACCAACCCCCCTTATGCATTTATTAAATTCCGTAATTTTGTGTTGTTTCTTGACATATTATGTATTATTAAGCTTGATTCAACTTAAATAAATTAAATTGTGTATTATTGAGTTTCATTCAACTTAAATAAATTAAGTTTGAACTCAAAAATTCATTACAAGCGATAATATACCGCATGAATTGGGCAACATGCTTCAAAAGCTTATATTTAATTAAAATGCGTGCTTTTGTGTTGTTTCATGGTCTATTATGTATTATTAAGCCTAGCCCAACTTAAATAAATTTAAAAAAATCACAAATTCATTGCAACAATCGTGCAACAATGTGAATTGCGCAACGTGCTTTACCAACCCCCCTTATGCATTTATTAAATTCCGTAATTTTGTGTTGTTTCTTGACATATTATGTATTATTAAGCTTGATTCAACTTAAATAAATTAAATTGTGTATTATTGAGTTTCATTCAACTTAAATAAATTAAGTTTGAACTCAAAAATTCATTACAAGCGATAATATACCGCATGAATTGGGCAACATGCTTCAAAAGCTTATATTTAATTAAAATGCGTGCTTTTGTGTTGTTTCATGGTCTATTATGTATTATTAAGCCTAGCCCAACTTAAATAAATTTAAAAAAATCACAAATTCATTGCAACAATCGTGCAACAACGTGAATTGCGCAACGTGCTTTACCAACCCCCCTTATGCATTTATTAAATTCCGTAATTTTGTGTTGTTTCTTGACATATTATGTATTATTAAGCTTGATTCAACTTAAATAAATTAAATTGTGTATTATTGAGTTTCATTCAACTTAAATAAATTAAGTTTGAACTCAAAAATTCATTACAAGCGATAATATACCGCATGAATTGGGCAACATGCTTCAAAAGCTTATATTTAATTAAAATGCGTGCTTTTGTGTTGTTTCATGGTCTATTATGTATTATTAAGCCTAGCCCAACTTAAATAAATTTAAAAAAATCACAAATTCATTGCAACAATCGTGCAACAACGTGAATTGCGCAACGTGCTTTACCAACCCCCCTTATGCATTTATTAAATTCCGTAATTTTGTGTTGTTTCTTGACATATTATGTATTATTAAGCTTGATTCAACTTAAATAAATTAAATTGTGTATTATTGAGTTTCATTCAACTTAAATAAATTAAGTTTGAACTCAAAAATTCATTACAAGCGATAATATACCGCATGAATTGGGCAACATGCTTCAAAAGCTTATATTTAATTAAAATGCGTGCTTTTGTGTTGTTTCATGGTCTATTATGTATTATTAAGCCTAGCCCAACTTAAATAAATTTAAAAAAATCACAAATTCATTGCAACAATCGTGCAACAACGTGAATTGCGCAACGTGCTTTACCAACCCCCCTTATGCATTTATTAAATTCCGTAATTTTGTGTTGTTTCTTGACATATTATGTATTATTAAGCTTGATTCAACTTAAATAAATTAAATTGTGTATTATTGAGTTTCATTCAACTTAAATAAATTAAGTTTGAACTCAAAAATTCATTACAAGCGATAATATACCGCATGAATTGGGCAACATGCTTCAAAAGCTTATATTTAATTAAAATGCGTGCTTTTGTGTTGTTTCATGGTCTATTATGTATTATTAAGCCTAGCCCAACTTAAATAAATTTAAAAAAATCACAAATTCATTGCAACAATCGTGCAACAACGTGAATTGCGCAACGTGCTTTACCAACCCCCCTTATGCATTTATTAAATTCCGTAATTTTGTGTTGTTTCTTGACATATTATGTATTATTAAGCTTGATTCAACTTAAATAAATTAAATTGTGTATTATTGAGTTTCATTCAACTTAAATAAATTAAGTTTGAACTCAAAAATTCATTACAAGCGATAATATACCGCATGAATTGGACAACATGCTTCAAAAGCTTATATTTAATTAAAATGCGTGCTTTTGTGTTGTTTCATGGTCTATTATGTATTATTAAGCCTAGCCCAACTTAAATAAATTTAAAAAAATCACAAATTCATTGCAACAATCGTGCAACAACGTGAATTGCGCAACGTGCTTTACCAACCCCCCTTATGCATTTATTAAATTCCGTAATTTTGTGTTGTTTCTTGACATATTATGTATTATTAAGCTTGATTCAACTTAAATAAATTAAATTGTGTATTATTGAGTTTCATTCAACTTAAATAAATTAAGTTTGAACTCAAAAATTCATTACAAGCGATAATATACCGCATGAATTGGGCAACATGCTTCAAAAGCTTATATTTAATTAAAATGCGTGCTTTTGTGTTGTTTCATGGTCTATTATGTATTATTAAGCCTAGCCCAACTTAAATAAATTTAAAAAAATCACAAATTCATTGCAACAATCGTGCAACAACGTGAATTGCGCAACGTGCTTTACCAACCCCCCTTATGCATTTATTAAATTCCGTAATTTTGTGTTGTTTCTTGACATATTATGTATTATTAAGCTTGATTCAACTTAAATAAATTAAATTGTGTATTATTGAGTTTCATTCAACTTAAATAAATTAAGTTTGAACTCAAAAATTCATTACAAGCGATAATATACCGCATGAATTGGGCAACATGCTTCAAAAGCTTATATTTAATTAAAATGCGTGCTTTTGTGTTGTTTCATGGTCTATTATGTATTATTAAGCCTAGCCCAACTTAAATAAATTTAAAAAAATCACAAATTCATTGCAACAATCGTGCAACAACGTGAATTGCGCAACGTGCTTTACCAACCCCCCTTATGCATTTATTAAATTCCGTAATTTTGTGTTGTTTCTTGACATATTATGTATTATTAAGCTTGATTCAACTTAAATAAATTAAATTGTGTATTATTGAGTTTCATTCAACTTAAATAAATTAAGTTTGAACTCAAAAATTCATTACAAGCGATAATATACCGCATGAATTGGACAACATGCTTCAAAAGCTTATATTTAATTAAAATGCGTGCTTTTGTGTTGTTTCATGGTCTATTATGTATTATTAAGCCTAGCCCAACTTAAATAAATTTAAAAAAATCACAAATTCATTGCAACAATCGTGCAACAACGTGAATTGCGCAACGTGCTTTACCAACCCCCCTTATGCATTTATTAAATTCCGTAATTTTGTGTTGTTTCTTGACATATTATGTATTATTAAGCTTGATTCAACTTAAATAAATTAAATTGTGTATTATTGAGTTTCATTCAACTTAAATAAATTAAGTTTGAACTCAAAAATTCATTACAAGCGATAATATACCGCATGAATTGGGCAACATGCTTCAAAAGCTTATATTTAATTAAAATGCGTGCTTTTGTGTTGTTTCATGGTCTATTATGTATTATTAAGCCTAGCCCAACTTAAATAAATTTAAAAAAATCACAAATTCATTGCAACAATCGTGCAACAACGTGAATTGCGCAACGTGCTTTACCAACCCCCCTTATGCATTTATTAAATTCCGTAATTTTGTGTTGTTTCTTGACATATTATGTATTATTAAGCTTGATTCAACTTAAATAAATTAAATTGTGTATTATTGAGTTTCATTCAACTTAAATAAATTAAGTTTGAACTCAAAAATTCATTACAAGCGATAATATACCGCATGAATTGGACAACATGCTTCAAAAGCTTATATTTAATTAAAATGCGTGCTTTTGTGTTGTTTCATGGTCTATTATGTATTATTAAGCCTAGCCCAACTTAAATAAATTTAAAAAAATCACAAATTCATTGCAACAATCGTGCAACAACGTGAATTGCGCAACGTGCTTTACCAACCCCCCTTATGCATTTATTAAATTCCGTAATTTTGTGTTGTTTCTTGACATATTATGTATTATTAAGCTTGATTCAACTTAAATAAATTAAATTGTGTATTATTGAGTTTCATTCAACTTAAATAAATTAAGTTTGAACTCAAAAATTCATTACAAGCGATAATATACCGCATGAATTGGGCAACATGCTTCAAAAGCTTATATTTAATTAAAATGCGTGCTTTTGTGTTGTTTCATGGTCTATTATGTATTATTAAGCCTAGCCCAACTTAAATAAATTTAAAAAAATCACAAATTCATTGCAACAATCGTGCAACAACGTGAATTGCGCAACGTGCTTTACCAACCCCCCTTATGCATTTATTAAATTCCGTAATTTTGTGTTGTTTCTTGACATATTATGTATTATTAAGCTTGATTCAACTTAAATAAATTAAATTGTGTATTATTGAGTTTCATTCAACTTAAATAAATTAAGTTTGAACTCAAAAATTCATTACAAGCGATAATATACCGCATGAATTGGGCAACATGCTTCAAAAGCTTATATTTAATTAAAATGCGTGCTTTTGTGTTGTTTCATGGTCTATTATGTATTATTAAGCCTAGCCCAACTTAAATAAATTTAAAAAAATCACAAATTCATTGCAACAATCGTGCAACAACGTGAATTGCGCAACGTGCTTTACCAACCCCCCTTATGCATTTATTAAATTCCGTAATTTTGTGTTGTTTCTTGACATATTATGTATTATTAAGCTTGATTCAACTTAAATAAATTAAATTGTGTATTATTGAGTTTCATTCAACTTAAATAAATTAAGTTTGAACTCAAAAATTCATTACAAGCGATAATATACCGCATGAATTGGGCAACATGCTTCAAAAGCTTATATTTAATTAAAATGCGTGCTTTTGTGTTGTTTCATGGTCTATTATGTATTATTAAGCCTAGCCCAACTTAAATAAATTTAAAAAAATCACAAATTCATTGCAACAATCGTGCAACAACGTGAATTGCGCAACGTGCTTTACCAACCCCCCTTATGCATTTATTAAATTCCGTAATTTTGTGTTGTTTCTTGACATATTATGTATTATTAAGCTTGATTCAACTTAAATAAATTAAATTGTGTATTATTGAGTTTCATTCAACTTAAATAAATTAAGTTTGAACTCAAAAATTCATTACAAGCGATAATATACCGCATGAATTGGGCAACATGCTTCAAAAGCTTATATTTAATTAAAATGCGTGCTTTTGTGTTGTTTCATGGTCTATTATGTATTATTAAGCCTAGCCCAACTTAAATAAATTTAAAAAAATCACAAATTCATTGCAACAATCGTGCAACAACGTGAATTGCGCAACGTGCTTTACCAACCCCCCTTATGCATTTATTAAATTCCGTAATTTTGTGTTGTTTCTTGACATATTATGTATTATTAAGCTTGATTCAACTTAAATAAATTAAATTGTGTATTATTGAGTTTCATTCAACTTAAATAAATTAAGTTTGAACTCAAAAATTCATTACAAGCGATAATATACCGCATGAATTGGGCAACATGCTTCAAAAGCTTATATTTAATTAAAATGCGTGCTTTTGTGTTGTTTCATGGTCTATTATGTATTATCAAGCCTAGCCCAACTTAAATAAATTTAAAAAAATCACAAATTCATTGCAACAATCGTGCAACAACGTGAATTGCGCAACGTGCTTTACCAACCCCCCTTATGCATTTATTAAATTCCGTAATTTTGTGTTGTTTCTTGACATATTATGTATTATTAAGCTTGATTCAACTTAAATAAATTAAATTGTGTATTATTGAGTTTCATTCAACTTAAATAAATTAAGTTTGAACTCAAAAATTCATTACAAGCGATAATATACCGCATGAATTGGGCAACATGCTTCAAAAGCTTATATTTAATTAAAATGCGTGCTTTTGTGTTGTTTCATGGTCTATTATGTATTATTAAGCCTAGCCCAACTTAAATAAATTTAAAAAAATCACAAATTCATTGCAACAATCGTGCAACAACGTGAATTGCGCAACGTGCTTTACCAACCCCCCTTATGCATTTATTAAATTCCGTAATTTTGTGTTGTTTCTTGACATATTATGTATTATTAAGCTTGATTCAACTTAAATAAATTAAATTGTGTATTATTGAGTTTCATTCAACTTAAATAAATTAAGTTTGAACTCAAAAATTCATTACAAGCGATAATATACCGCATGAATTGGGCAACATGCTTCAAAAGCTTATATTTAATTAAAATGCGTGCTTTTGTGTTGTTTCATGGTCTATTATGTATTATTAAGCCTAGCCCAACTTAAATAAATTTAAAAAAATCACAAATTCATTGCAACAATCGTGCAACAACGTGAATTGCGCAACGTGCTTTACCAACCCCCCTTATGCATTTATTAAATTCCGTAATTTTGTGTTGTTTCTTGACATATTATGTATTATTAAGCTTGATTCAACTTAAATAAATTAAATTGTGTATTATTGAGTTTCATTCAACTTAAATAAATTAAGTTTGAACTCAAAAATTCATTACAAGCGATAATATACCGCATGAATTGGGCAACATGCTTCAAAAGCTTATATTTAATTAAAATGCGTGCTTTTGTGTTGTTTCATGGTCTATTATGTATTATTAAGCCTAGCCCAACTTAAATAAATTTAAAAAAATCACAAATTCATTGCAACAATCGTGCAACAACGTGAATTGCGCAACGTGCTTTACCAACCCCCCTTATGCATTTATTAAATTCCGTAATTTTGTGTTGTTTCTTGACATATTATGTATTATTAAGCTTGATTCAACTTAAATAAATTAAATTGTGTATTATTGAGTTTCATTCAACTTAAATAAATTAAGTTTGAACTCAAAAATTCATTACAAGCGATAATATACCGCATGAATTGGGCAACATGCTTCAAAAGCTTATATTTAATTAAAATGCGTGCTTTTGTGTTGTTTCATGGTCTATTATGTATTATTAAGCCTAGCCCAACTTAAATAAATTTAAAAAAATCACAAATTCATTGCAACAATCGTGCAACAACGTGAATTGCGCAACGTGCTTTACCAACCCCCCTTATGCATTTATTAAATTCCGTAATTTTGTGTTGTTTCTTGACATATTATGTATTATTAAGCTTGATTCAACTTAAATAAATTAAATTGTGTATTATTGAGTTTCATTCAACTTAAATAAATTAAGTTTGAACTCAAAAATTCATTACAAGCGATAATATACCGCATGAATTGGGCAACATGCTTCAAAAGCTTATATTTAATTAAAATGCGTGCTTTTGTGTTGTTTCATGGTCTATTATGTATTATTAAGCCTAGCCCAACTTAAATAAATTTAAAAAAATCACAAATTCATTGCAACAATCGTGCAACAACGTGAATTGCGCAACGTGCTTTACCAACCCCCCTTATGCATTTATTAAATTCCGTAATTTTGTGTTGTTTCTTGACATATTATGTATTATTAAGCTTGATTCAACTTAAATAAATTAAATTGTGTATTATTGAGTTTCATTCAACTTAAATAAATTAAGTTTGAACTCAAAAATTCATTACAAGCGATAATATACCGCATGAATTGGGCAACATGCTTCAAAAGCTTATATTTAATTAAAATGCGTGCTTTTGTGTTGTTTCATGGTCTATTATGTGTATTATTAAGCCTAGCCCAACTTAAATAAATTTAAAAAAATCACAAATTCATTGCAACAATCGTGCAACAACGTGAATTGCGCAACGTGCTTTACCAACCCCCCTTATGCATTTATTAAATTCCGTAATTTTGTGTTGTTTCTTGACATATTATGTATTATTAAGCTTGATTCAACTTAAATAAATTAAATTGTGTATTATTGAGTTTCATTCAACTTAAATAAATTAAGTTTGAACTCAAAAATTCATTACAAGCGATAATATACCGCATGAATTGGGCAACATGCTTCAAAAGCTTATATTTAATTAAAATGCGTGCTTTTGTGTTGTTTCATGGTCTATTATGTATTATTAAGCCTAGCCCAACTTAAATAAATTTAAAAAAATCACAAATTCATTGCAACAATCGTGCAACAACGTGAATTGCGCAACGTGCTTTACCAACCCCCCTTATGCATTTATTAAATTCCGTAATTTTGTGTTGTTTCTTGACATATTATGTATTATTAAGCTTGATTCAACTTAAATAAATTAAATTGTGTATTATTGAGTTTCATTCAACTTAAATAAATTAAGTTTGAACTCAAAAATTCATTACAAGCGATAATATACCGCATGAATTGGGCAACATGCTTCAAAAGCTTATATTTAATTAAAATGCGTGCTTTTGTGTTGTTTCATGGTCTATTATGTATTATTAAGCCTAGCCCAACTTAAATAAATTTAAAAAAATCACAAATTCATTGCAACAATCGTGCAACAACGTGAATTGCGCAACGTGCTTTACCAACCCCCCTTATGCATTTATTAAATTCCGTAATTTTGTGTTGTTTCTTGACATATTATGTATTATTAAGCTTGATTCAACTTAAATAAATTAAATTGTGTATTATTGAGTTTCATTCAACTTAAATAAATTAAGTTTGAACTCAAAAATTCATTACAAGCGATAATATACCGCATGAATTGGGCAACATGCTTCAAAAGCTTATATTTAATTAAAATGCGTGCTTTTGTGTTGTTTCATGGTCTATTATGTGTATTATTAAGCCTAGCCCAACTTAAATAAATTTAAAAAAATCACAAATTCATTGCAACAATCGTGCAACAACGTGAATTGCGCAACGTGCTTTACCAACCCCCCTTATGCATTTATTAAATTCCGTAATTTTGTGTTGTTTCTTGACATATTATGTATTATTAAGCTTGATTCAACTTAAATAAATTAAATTGTGTATTATTGAGTTTCATTCAACTTAAATAAATTAAGTTTGAACTCAAAAATTCATTACAAGCGATAATATACCGCATGAATTGGGCAACATGCTTCAAAAGCTTATATTTAATTAAAATGCGTGCTTTTGTGTTGTTTCATGGTCTATTATGTATTATTAAGCCTAGCCCAACTTAAATAAATTTAAAAAAATCACAAATTCATTGCAACAATCGTGCAACAACGTGAATTGCGCAACGTGCTTTACCAACCCCCCTTATGCATTTATTAAATTCCGTAATTTTGTGTTGTTTCTTGACATATTATGTATTATTAAGCTTGATTCAACTTAAATAAATTAAATTGTGTATTATTGAGTTTCATTCAACTTAAATAAATTAAGTTTGAACTCAAAAATTCATTACAAGCGATAATATACCGCATGAATTGGGCAACATGCTTCAAAAGCTTATATTTAATTAAAATGCGTGCTTTTGTGTTGTTTCATGGTCTATTATGTATTATTAAGCCTAGCCCAACTTAAATAAATTTAAAAAAATCACAAATTCATTGCAACAATCGTGCAACAACGTGAATTGCGCAACGTGCTTTACCAACCCCCCTTATGCATTTATTAAATTCCGTAATTTTGTGTTGTTTCTTGACATATTATGTATTATTAAGCTTGATTCAACTTAAATAAATTAAATTGTGTATTATTGAGTTTCATTCAACTTAAATAAATTAAGTTTGAACTCAAAAATTCATTACAAGCGATAATATACCGCATGAATTGGACAACATGCTTCAAAAGCTTATATTTAATTAAAATGCGTGCTTTTGTGTTGTTTCATGGTCTATTATGTATTATTAAGCCTAGCCCAACTTAAATAAATTTAAAAAAATCACAAATTCATTGCAACAATCGTGCAACAACGTGAATTGCGCAACGTGCTTTACCAACCCCCCTTATGCATTTATTAAATTCCGTAATTTTGTGTTGTTTCTTGACATATTATGTATTATTAAGCTTGATTCAACTTAAATAAATTAAATTGTGTATTATTGAGTTTCATTCAACTTAAATAAATTAAGTTTGAACTCAAAAATTCATTACAAGCGATAATATACCGCATGAATTGGGCAACATGCTTCAAAAGCTTATATTTAATTAAAATGCGTGCTTTTGTGTTGTTTCATGGTCTATTATGTATTATTAAGCCTAGCCCAACTTAAATAAATTTAAAAAAATCACAAATTCATTGCAACAATCGTGCAACAACGTGAATTGCGCAACGTGCTTTACCAACCCCCCTTATGCATTTATTAAATTCCGTAATTTTGTGTTGTTTCTTGACATTTTATGTATTATTAAGCTTGATTCAACTTAAATAAATTAAATTGTGTATTATTGAGTTTCATTCAACTTAAATAAATTAAGTTTGAACTCAAAAATTCATTACAAGCGATAATATACCGCATGAATTGGACAACATGCTTCAAAAGCTTATATTTAATTAAAATGCGTGCTTTTGTGTTGTTTCATGGTCTATTATGTATTATTAAGCCTAGCCCAACTTAAATAAATTTAAAAAAATCACAAATTCATTGCAACAATCGTGCAACAACGTGAATTGCGCAACGTGCTTTACCAACCCCCCTTATGCATTTATTAAATTCCGTAATTTTGTGTTGTTTCTTGACATATTATGTATTATTAAGCTTGATTCAACTTAAATAAATTAAATTGTGTATTATTGAGTTTCATTCAACTTAAATAAATTAAGTTTGAACTCAAAAATTCATTACAAGCGATAATATACCGCATGAATTGGGCAACATGCTTCAAAAGCTTATATTTAATTAAAATGCGTGCTTTTGTGTTGTTTCATGGTCTATTATGTATTATTAAGCCTAGCCCAACTTAAATAAATTTAAAAAAATCACAAATTCATTGCAACAATCGTGCAACAACGTGAATTGCGCAACGTGCTTTACCAACCCCCCTTATGCATTTATTAAATTCCGTAATTTTGTGTTGTTTCTTGACATATTATGTATTATTAAGCTTGATTCAACTTAAATAAATTAAATTGTGTATTATTGAGTTTCATTCAACTTAAATAAATTAAGTTTGAACTCAAAAATTCATTACAAGCGATAATATACCGCATGAATTGGGCAACATGCTTCAAAAGCTTATATTTAATTAAAATGCGTGCTTTTGTGTTGTTTCATGGTCTATTATGTATTATTAAGCCTAGCCCAACTTAAATAAATTTAAAAAAATCACAAATTCATTGCAACAATCGTGCAACAACGTGAATTGCGCAACGTGCTTTACCAACCCCCCTTATGCATTTATTAAATTCCGTAATTTTGTGTTGTTTCTTGACATATTATGTATTATTAAGCTTGATTCAACTTAAATAAATTAAATTGTGTATTATTGAGTTTCATTCAACTTAAATAAATTAAGTTTGAACTCAAAAATTCATTACAAGCGATAATATACCGCATGAATTGGGCAACATGCTTCAAAAGCTTATATTTAATTAAAATGCGTGCTTTTGTGTTGTTTCATGGTCTATTATGTATTATTAAGCCTAGCCCAACTTAAATAAATTTAAAAAAATCACAAATTCATTGCAACAATCGTGCAACAACGTGAATTGCGCAACGTGCTTTACCAACCCCCCTTATGCATTTATTAAATTCCGTAATTTTGTGTTGTTTCTTGACATATTATGTATTATTAAGCTTGATTCAACTTAAATAAATTAAATTGTGTATTATTGAGTTTCATTCAACTTAAATAAATTAAGTTTGAACTCAAAAATTCATTACAAGCGATAATATACCGCATGAATTGGGCAACATGCTTCAAAAGCTTATATTTAATTAAAATGCGTGCTTTTGTGTTGTTTCATGGTCTATTATGTATTATTAAGCCTAGCCCAACTTAAATAAATTTAAAAAAATCACAAATTCATTGCAACAATCGTGCAACAACGTGAATTGCGCAACGTGCTTTACCAACCCCCCTTATGCATTTATTAAATTCCGTAATTTTGTGTTGTTTCTTGACATATTATGTATTATTAAGCTTGATTCAACTTAAATAAATTAAATTGTGTATTATTGAGTTTCATTCAACTTAAATAAATTAAGTTTGAACTCAAAAATTCATTACAAGCGATAATATACCGCATGAATTGGGCAACATGCTTCAAAAGCTTATATTTAATTAAAATGCGTGCTTTTGTGTTGTTTCATGGTCTATTATGTATTATTAAGCCTAGCCCAACTTAAATAAATTTAAAAAAATCACAAATTCATTGCAACAATCGTGCAACAACGTGAATTGCGCAACGTGCTTTACCAACCCCCCTTATGCATTTATTAAATTCCGTAATTTTGTGTTGTTTCTTGACATATTATGTATTATTAAGCTTGATTCAACTTAAATAAATTAAATTGTGTATTATTGAGTTTCATTCAACTTAAATAAATTAAGTTTGAACTCAAAAATTCATTACAAGCGATAATATACCGCATGAATTGGACAACATGCTTCAAAAGCTTATATTTAATTAAAATGCGTGCTTTTGTGTTGTTTCATGGTCTATTATGTATTATTAAGCCTAGCCCAACTTAAATAAATTTAAAAAAATCACAAATTCATTGCAACAATCGTGCAACAACGTGAATTGCGCAACGTGCTTTACCAACCCCCCTTATGCATTTATTAAATTCCGTAATTTTGTGTTGTTTCTTGACATATTATTATTAAGCTTGATTCAACTTAAATAAATTAAATTGTGTATTATTGAGTTTCATTCAACTTAAATAAATTAAGTTTGAACTCAAAAATTCATTACAAGCGATAATATACCGCATGAATTGGGCAACATGCTTCAAAAGCTTATATTTAATTAAAATGCGTGCTTTTGTGTTGTTTCATGGTCTATTATGTATTATTAAGCCTAGCCCAACTTAAATAAATTTAAAAAAATCACAAATTCATTGCAACAATCGTGCAACAACGTGAATTGCGCAACGTGCTTTACCAACCCCCCTTATGCATTTATTAAATTCCGTAATTTTGTGTTGTTTCTTGACATATTATGTATTATTAAGCTTGATTCAACTTAAATAAATTAAATTGTGTATTATTGAGTTTCATTCAACTTAAATAAATTAAGTTTGAACTCAAAAATTCATTACAAGCGATAATATACCGCATGAATTGGGCAACATGCTTCAAAAGCTTATATTTAATTAAAATGCGTGCTTTTGTGTTGTTTCATGGTCTATTATGTATTATTAAGCCTAGCCCAACTTAAATAAATTTAAAAAAATCACAAATTCATTGCAACAATCGTGCAACAACGTGAATTGCGCAACGTGCTTTACCAACCCCCCTTATGCATTTATTAAATTCCGTAATTTTGTGTTGTTTCTTGACATATTATGTATTATTAAGCTTGATTCAACTTAAATAAATTAAATTGTGTATTATTGAGTTTCATTCAACTTAAATAAATTAAGTTTGAACTCAAAAATTCATTACAAGCGATAATATACCGCATGAATTGGGCAACATGCTTCAAAAGCTTATATTTAATTAAAATGCGTGCTTTTGTGTTGTTTCATGGTCTATTATGTATTATTAAGCCTAGCCCAACTTAAATAAATTTAAAAAAATCACAAATTCATTGCAACAATCGTGCAACAACGTGAATTGCGCAACGTGCTTTACCAACCCCCCTTATGCATTTATTAAATTCCGTAATTTTGTGTTGTTTCTTGACATATTATGTATTATTAAGCTTGATTCAACTTAAATAAATTAAATTGTGTATTATTGAGTTTCATTCAACTTAAATAAATTAAGTTTGAACTCAAAAATTCATTACAAGCGATAATATACCGCATGAATTGGGCAACATGCTTCAAAAGCTTATATTTAATTAAAATGCGTGCTTTTGTGTTGTTTCATGGTCTATTATGTATTATTAAGCCTAGCCCAACTTAAATAAATTTAAAAAAATCACAAATTCATTGCAACAATCGTGCAACAACGTGAATTGCGCAACGTGCTTTACCAACCCCCCTTATGCATTTATTAAATTCCGTAATTTTGTGTTGTTTCTTGACATATTATGTATTATTAAGCTTGATTCAACTTAAATAAATTAAATTGTGTATTATTGAGTTTCATTCAACTTAAATAAATTAAGTTTGAACTCAAAAATTCATTACAAGCGATAATATACCGCATGAATTGGGCAACATGCTTCAAAAGCTTATATTTAATTAAAATGCGTGCTTTTGTGTTGTTTCATGGTCTATTATGTATTATTAAGCCTAACCCAACTTAAATAAATTTAAAAAAATCACAAATTCATTGCAACAATCGTGCAACAACGTGAATTGCGCAACGTGCTTTACCAACCCCCCTTATGCATTTATTAAATTCCGTAATTTTGTGTTGTTTCTTGACATATTATGTATTATTAAGCTTGATTCAACTTAAATAAATTAAATTGTGTATTATTGAGTTTCATTCAACTTAAATAAATTAAGTTTGGACTCAAAAATTCATTACAAGCGATAATATACCGCATGAATTGGGCAACATGCTTCAAAAGCTTATATTTAATTAAAATGCGTGCTTTTGTGTTGTTTCATGGTCTATTATGTATTATTAAGCCTAGCCCAACTTAAATAAATTTAAAAAAATCACAAATTCATTGCAACAATCGTGCAACAACGTGAATTGCGCAACGTGCTTTACCAACCCCCCTTATGCATTTATTAAATTCCGTAATTTTGTGTTGTTTCTTGACATATTATGTATTATTAAGCTTGATTCAACTTAAATAAATTAAATTGTGTATTATTGAGTTTCATTCAACTTAAATAAATTAAGTTTGAACTCAAAAATTCATTACAAGCGATAATATACCGCATGAATTGGGCAACATGCTTCAAAAGCTTATATTTAATTAAAATGCGTGCTTTTGTGTTGTTTCATGGTCTATTATGTATTATTAAGCCTAGCCCAACTTAAATAAATTTAAAAAAATCACAAATTCATTGCAACAATCGTGCAACAACGTGAATTGCGCAACGTGCTTTACCAACCCCCCTTATGCATTTATTAAATTCCGTAATTTTGTGTTGTTTCTTGACATATTATGTATTATTAAGCTTGATTCAACTTAAATAAATTAAATTGTGTATTATTGAGTTTCATTCAACTTAAATAAATTAAGTTTGAACTCAAAAATTCATTACAAGCGATAATATACCGCATGAATTGGGCAACATGCTTCAAAAGCTTATATTTAATTAAAATGCGTGCTTTTGTGTTGTTTCATGGTCTATTATGTATTATTAAGCCTAGCCCAACTTAAATAAATTTAAAAAAATCACAAATTCATTGCAACAATCGTGCAACAACGTGAATTGCGCAACGTGCTTTACCAACCCCCCTTATGCATTTATTAAATTCCGTAATTTTGTGTTGTTTCTTGACATATTATGTATTATTAAGCTTGATTCAACTTAAATAAATTAAATTGTGTATTATTGAGTTTCATTCAACTTAAATAAATTAAGTTTGAACTCAAAAATTCATTACAAGCGATAATATACCGCATGAATTGGGCAACATGCTTCAAAAGCTTATATTTAATTAAAATGCGTGCTTTTGTGTTGTTTCATGGTCTATTATGTATTATTAAGCCTAGCCCAACTTAAATAAATTTAAAAAAATCACAAATTCATTGCAACAATCGTGCAACAACGTGAATTGCGCAACGTGCTTTACCAACCCCCCTTATGCATTTATTAAATTCCGTAATTTTGTGTTGTTTCTTGACATATTATGTATTATTAAGCTTGATTCAACTTAAATAAATTAAATTGTGTATTATTGAGTTTCATTCAACTTAAATAAATTAAGTTTGAACTCAAAAATTCATTACAAGCGATAATATACCGCATGAATTGGGCAACATGCTTCAAAAGCTTATATTTAATTAAAATGCGTGCTTTTGTGTTGTTTCATGGTCTATTATGTATTATTAAGCCTAGCCCAACTTAAATAAATTTAAAAAAATCACAAATTCATTGCAACAATCGTGCAACAACGTGAATTGCGCAACGTGCTTTACCAACCCCCCTTATGCATTTATTAAATTCCGTAATTTTGTGTTGTTTCTTGACATATTATGTATTATTAAGCTTGATTCAACTTAAATAAATTAAATTGTGTATTATTGAGTTTCATTCAACTTAAATAAATTAAGTTTGAACTCAAAAATTCATTACAAGCGATAATATACCGCATGAATTGGGCAACATGCTTCAAAAGCTTATATTTAATTAAAATGCGTGCTTTTGTGTTGTTTCATGGTCTATTATGTATTATTAAGCCTAGCCCAACTTAAATAAATATAAAAAATCACAAATTCATTGCAACAATCGTGCAACAACGTGAATTGCGCAACGTGCTTTACCAACCCCCCTTATGCATTTATTAAATTCCGTAATTTTGTGTTGTTTCTTGACATATTATGTATTATTAAGCTTGATTCAACTTAAATAAATTAAATTGTGTATTATTGAGTTTCATTCAACTTAAATAAATTAAGTTTGAACTCAAAAATTCATTACAAGCGATAATATACCGCATGAATTGGGCAACATGCTTCAAAAGCTTATATTTAATTAAAATGCGTGCTTTTGTGTTGTTTCATGGTCTATTATGTATTATTAAGCCTAGCCCAACTTAAATAAATTTAAAAAAATCACAAATTCATTGCAACAATCGTGCAACAACGTGAATTGCGCAACGTGCTTTACCAACCCCCCTTATGCATTTATTAAATTCCGTAATTTTGTGTTGTTTCTTGACATATTATGTATTATTAAGCTTGATTCAACTTAAATAAATTAAATTGTGTATTATTGAGTTTCATTCAACTTAAATAAATTAAGTTTGAACTCAAAAATTCATTACAAGCGATAATATACCGCATGAATTGGGCAACATGCTTCAAAAGCTTATATTTAATTAAAATGCGTGCTTTTGTGTTGTTTCATGGTCTATTATGTATTATTAAGCCTAGCCCAACTTAAATAAATTTAAAAAAATCACAAATTCATTGCAACAATCGTGCAACAACGTGAATTGCGCAACGTGCTTTACCAACCCCCCTTATGCATTTATTAAATTCCGTAATTTTGTGTTGTTTCTTGACATATTATGTATTATTAAGCTTGATTCAACTTAAATAAATTAAATTGTGTATTATTGAGTTTCATTCAACTTAAATAAATTAAGTTTGAACTCAAAAATTCATTACAAGCGATAATATACCGCATGAATTGGGCAACATGCTTCAAAAGCTTATATTTAATTAAAATGCGTGCTTTTGTGTTGTTGCATGGTCTATTATGTATTATTAAGCCTAGCCCAACTTAAATAAATTTAAAAAAATCACAAATTCATTGCAACAATCGTGCAACAACGTGAATTGCGCAACGTGCTTTACCAACCCCCCTTATGCATTTATTAAATTCCGTAATTTTGTGTTGTTTCTTGACATATTATGTATTATTAAGCTTGATTCAACTTAAATAAATTAAATTGTGTATTATTGAGTTTCATTCAACTTAAATAAATTAAGTTTGAACTCAAAAATTCATTACAAGCGATAATATACCGCATGAATTGGGCAACATGCTTCAAAAGCTTATATTTAATTAAAATGCGTGCTTTTGTGTTGTTTCATGGTCTATTATGTATTATTAAGCCTAGCCCAACTTAAATAAATTTAAAAAAATCACAAATTCATTGCAACAATCGTGCAACAACGTGAATTGCGCAACGTGCTTTACCAACCCCCCTTATGCATTTATTAAATTCCGTAATTTTGTGTTGTTTCTTGACATATTATGTATTATTAAGCTTGATTCAACTTAAATAAATTAAATTGTGTATTATTGAGTTTCATTCAACTTAAATAAATTAAGTTTGAACTCAAAAATTCATTACAAGCGATAATATACCGCATGAATTGGGCAACATGCTTCAAAAGCTTATATTTAATTAAAATGCGTGCTTTTGTGTTGTTTCATGGTCTATTATGTATTATTAAGCCTAGCCCAACTTAAATAAATTTAAAAAAATCACAAATTCATTGCAACAATCGTGCAACAACGTGAATTGCGCAACGTGCTTTACCAACCCCCCTTATGCATTTATTAAATTCCGTAATTTTGTGTTGTTTCTTGACATATTATGTATTATTAAGCTTGATTCAACTTAAATAAATTAAATTGTGTATTATTGAGTTTCATTCAACTTAAATAAATTAAGTTTGAACTCAAAAATTCATTACAAGCGATAATATACCGCATGAATTGGGCAACATGCTTCAAAAGCTTATATTTAATTAAAATGCGTGCTTTTGTGTTGTTTCATGGTCTATTATGTATTATTAAGCCTAGCCCAACTTAAATAAATTTAAAAAAATCACAAATTCATTGCAACAATCGTGCAACAACGTGAATTGCGCAACGTGCTTTACCAACCCCCCTTATGCATTTATTAAATTCCGTAATTTTGTGTTGTTTCTTGACATATTATGTATTATTAAGCTTGATTCAACTTAAATAAATTAAATTGTGTATTATTGAGTTTCATTCAACTTAAATAAATTAAGTTTGAACTCAAAAATTCATTACAAGCGATAATATACCGCATGAATTGGGCAACATGCTTCAAAAGCTTATATTTAATTAAAATGCGTGCTTTTGTGTTGTTTCATGGTCTATTATGTATTATTAAGCCTAGCCCAACTTAAATAAATTTAAAAAAATCACAAATTCATTGCAACAATCGTGCAACAACGTGAATTGCGCAACGTGCTTTACCAACCCCCCTTATGCATTTATTAAATTCCGTAATTTTGTGTTGTTTCTTGACATATTTTGTATTATTAAGCTTGATTCAACTTAAATAAATTAAATTGTGTATTATTGAGTTTCATTCAACTTAAATAAATTAAGTTTGAACTCAAAAATTCATTACAAGCGATAATATACCGCTGAATTGGGCAACATGCTTCAAAAGCTTATATTTAATTAAAATGCGTGCTTTTGTGTTGTTTCATGGTCTATTATGTATTATTAAGCCTAGCCCAACTTAAATAAATTTAAAAAAATCACAAATTCATTGCAACAATCGTGCAACAACGTGAATTGCGCAACGTGTTTTACCAACCCCCCTTATGCATTTATTAAATTCCGTAATTTTGTGTTGTTTCTTGACATATTATGTATTATTAAGCTTGATTCAACTTAAATAAATTAAATTGTGTATTATTGAGTTTCATTCAACTTAAATAAATTAAGTTTGAACTCAAAAATTCATTACAAGCGATAATATACCGCATGAATTGGGCAACATGCTTCAAAAGCTTATATTTAATTAAAATGCGTGCTTTTGTGTTGTTTCATGGTCTATTATGTATTATTAAGCCTAGCCCAACTTAAATAAATTTAAAAAAATCACAAATTCATTGCAACAATCGTGCAACAACGTGAATTGCGCAACGTGCTTTACCAACCCCCCTTATGCATTTATTAAATTCCGTAATTTTGTGTTGTTTCTTGACATATTATGTATTATTAAGCTTGATTCAACTTAAATAAATTAAATTGTGTATTATTGAGTTTCATTCAACTTAAATAAATTAAGTTTGAACTCAAAAATTCATTACAAGCGATAATATACCGCATGAATTGGGCAACATGCTTCAAAAGCTTATATTTAATTAAAATGCGTGCTTTTGTGTTGTTTCATGGTCTATTATGTATTATTAAGCCTAGCCCAACTTAAATAAATTTAAAAAAATCACAAATTCATTGCAACAATCGTGCAACAACGTGAATTGCGCAACGTGCTTTACCAACCCCCCTTATGCATTTATTAAATTCCGTAATTTTGTGTTGTTTCTTGACATATTATGTATTATTAAGCTTGATTCAACTTAAATAAATTAAATTGTGTATTATTGAGTTTCATTCAACTTAAATAAATTAAGTTTGAACTCAAAAATTCATTACAAGCGATAATATACCGCATGAATTGGGCAACATGCTTCAAAAGCTTATATTTAATTAAAATGCGTGCTTTTGTGTTGTTTCATGGTCTATTATGTATTATTAAGCCTAGCCCAACTTAAATAAATTTAAAAAAATCACAAATTCATTGCAACAATCGTGCAACAACGTGAATTGCGCAACGTGCTTTACCAACCCCCCTTATGCATTTATTAAATTCCGTAATTTTGTGTTGTTTCTTGACATATTATGTATTATTAAGCTTGATTCAACTTAAATAAATTAAATTGTGTATTATTGAGTTTCATTCAACTTAAATAAATTAAGTTTGAACTCAAAAATTCATTACAAGCGATAATATACCGCATGAATTGGGCAACATGCTTCAAAAGCTTATATTTAATTAAAATGCGTGCTTTTGTGTTGTTTCATGGTCTATTATGTATTATTAAGCCTAGCCCAACTTAAATAAATTTAAAAAAATCACAAATTCATTGCAACAATCGTGCAACAACGTGAATTGCGCAACGTGCTTTACCAACCCCCCTTATGCATTTATTAAATTCCGTAATTTTGTGTTGTTTCTTGACATGTTATGTATTATTAAGCTTGATTCAACTTAAATAAATTAAATTGTGTATTATTGAGTTTCATTCAACTTAAATAAATTA
Source organism: Nephrotoma appendiculata (assembly GCA_947310385.1). Classification (NCBI taxonomy): domain Eukaryota; kingdom Metazoa; phylum Arthropoda; class Insecta; order Diptera; family Tipulidae; genus Nephrotoma; species Nephrotoma appendiculata. The sequence goes on along the minus strand of OX371223.1, from coordinate 71,195 downwards.
AGTTTGAACTCAAAAATTCATTACAAGCGATAATATACCGCATGAATTGGGCAACATGCTTCAAAAGCTTATATTTAATTAAAATGCGTGCTTTTGTGTTGTTTCATGGTCTATTATGTATTATTAAGCCTAGCCCAACTTAAATAAATTTAAAAAAATCACAAATTCATTGCAACAATCGTGCAACAACGTGAATTGCGCAACGTGCTTTACCAACCCCCCTTATGCATTTATTAAATTCCGTAATTTTGTGTTGTTTCTTGACATGTTATGTATTATTAAGCTTGATTCAACTTAAATAAATTAAATTGTGTATTATTAAGTTTCATTCAACTTAAATAAATTAAGTTTGAACTCAAAAATTCATTACAAGCGATAATATACCGCATGAATTGGGCAACATGCTTCAAAAGCTTATATTTAATTAAAATACGTGCTTTTGTGTTGTTTCATGGTCTATTATGTATTATTAAGCCTAGCCCAACTTAAATAAATTTAAAAAAATCACAAATTCATTGCAACAATCGTGCAACAACGTGATATTTAAAAAAAAATTGCTTTTCATCCATCGCACAATGGGAAACCTTTAAGTCGATATATATATTATCGCCAAAAATGCTTAATAATGAACGTAGCGTAGAACCGATTACAGATTCGGAATCAGCGTCAAATTTGCAAGCGGATTACATTAATATAAAATCGCATTTTGGTATTTTAAAAAAAAATGCAATACATCCATCGCACAATTGGAAACCTTTAAATCGATATATATAATATCGCCAAAAATGCTTAATAATGAACGTAGCGTAAAACCGATTACAGATTCGGAATCAGCGTCGAATTTGCAAGCGGATTACATTAATATAAAATCGAATTTTGGTATTTTAAAAAAAAATGCAATACATCCATCGCACAATGGGAAACCTTTAAGTCGATATATATATTATAGCCGAAAATGCTTATTAAAGAACGTAGCATAAAACTGATTACAGATTCAGAATCAGCGTCGAATTTGCAAGCGGATTACATTAATATAAAATCGCATTTTGGTATTTTAAAAAAAAATGCAATACATCCATCGCACAATGGGAAACCTTTAAGTCGATATATATATTATCGCCAAAAATGCTTAATAATGAACGTAGCGTAAAACCGATTACAGATTCGGAATCAGCGTCGAATTTGCAAGCGGATTACATTAATATAAAATCGCATTTTGGTATTTTAAAAAAAATGCAATACATCCATCGCACAATGGGAAACCTTTAAATCGATATATATAATATCGCCAAAAATGCTGTATCCAAAACATTAATTATGCATCGGAATTAGCGTAAAACCTATTACAGATTCGGAATCAGCGTCGAATTTGCAAGCGGATTACATTAATATAAAATCGCATTTTGGTATTTTTTGGTTTCCCATTGTGCGATGGATGTAATGCAATTTTTTTTAAAATACCAAAATGCGATTTTATATTAATGTAATCCGCTTGCAAATTCGACGCTGATTCCGAATCTGTAATCGGTTTTACGCTACGTTCATTAATAAGCATTTTCGGCTATAATATATATATCGACTTAAAGGTTTCCCATTGTGCGATGGATGTATTGCAATTTTTTTTAAAATACTAAAATGCGATTTTATATTAATGTAATCCGCTTGCAAATTCGACGCTGATTCCGAATCTGTAATCGGTTTTACGCTACGTTCATTATTAAGCATTTTTGGCGATAATATATATATCGACTTAAAGGTTTCCCATTGTGCGTTGGATGTAATGCAATTTTTTTTTAAAATACCAAAATGCGATTTTATATTAATGTAATCCGCTTGCAAATTCGACGCTGATTCCGAATCTGTAATCGGTTTTACGCTACGTTCATTATTAAGCATTTTTGGCGATAATATATATATCGACTTAAAGGTTTCCCATTGTGCGATGGATGTAATGCAATTTTTTTTAAAATACCAAAATGCGATTTTATATTAATGTAATCCGCTTGCAAATTCGACGCTGATTCCGAATCTGTAATCGGTTTTACGCTACGTTCGTTATTAAGCATTTTTGGCGATAATATATATATCGACTTAAAGGTTTCCCATTGTGCGATGGATGTAATGCAATTTTTTTTAAAATACCAAAATGCGATTTTATATTAATGTAATCCGCTTGCAAATTCGACGCTGATTCCGAATCTGTAATCGGTTTTACGTTACGTCATTATTAAGCATTTTTGGCGATAATATATATATCGACTTAAAGGTTTCCCATTGTGCGATGGATGTATTGCATTTTTTTTTAAAATACCAAAATGCGATTTTATATTAATGTAATCCGCTTGCAAATTCGACGCTGATTCCGAATCTGTAATCAGTTTTACGCTACGTTCATTAATAAGCATTTTCGGCTATAATATATATATCGACTTAAAGGTTTCCCATTGTGCGATGGATGTATTGCAATTTTTTTTAAATACTAAAATGCGATTTTATATTAATGTAATCCGCTTGCAAATTCGACGCTGATTCCGAATCTGTAATCGGTTTTACGCTACGTTCATTATTAAGCATTTTTGGCGATATTATATATATCGATTTAAAGGTTTCCCATTGTGCGATGGATGTATTGCATTTTTTTTAAAATACCAAAATGCGATTTTATATTAATGTAATCCGCTTGCAATTCGACGCTGATTCCGAATCTGTAATCGGTTTTTACGCTACGTTCATTATTAAGCATTTTTGGCGATAATATATATATCGACTTAAAGGTTTCCCATTGTGCGATGGATGTAATGCAATTTTTTTTAAAATACCAAAATGCGATTTTATATTAATGTAATCCGCTTGCAAATTCGACGCTGATTCCGAATCTGTAATCGGTTTTACGCTACGTTCATTATTAAGCATTTTTGGCGATAATATATATATCGACTTAAAGGTTTCCCATTGTGCGATGGATGTAATGCAATTTTTTTTAAAATACCAAAATGCGATTTTATATTAATGTAATCCGCTTGCAAATTCGACGCTGATTCCGAATCTGTAATCGGTTTTACGCTACGTTCATTATTAAGCATTTTTGGCGATAATATATATATCGACTTAAAGGTTTCCCATTGTGCGATGGAAGGGGGAATGGGAAACCTTTAAATCGATATATATAATATCGCCAAAAATGCTGCATCCAAAACATTAATTATGCATCGGAATTAGCGTAAAACCTATTACAGATTCGGAATCAGCGTCGAATTTGCAAGCGGATTACATTAATATAAAATCGCATTTTGGTATTTTTTGGTTTCCCATTGTGCGATGGATGTAATGCAATTTTTTTTAAAATACCAAAATGCGATTTTATATTAATGTAATCCGCTTGCAAATTCGACGCTGATTCCGAATCTGTAATCGGTTTTACGCTACGTTCATTAATAAGCATTTTCGGCTATAATATATATATCGACTTAAAGGTTTCCCATTGTGCGATGGATGTATTGCAATTTTTTTTAAAATACTAAAATGCGATTTTATATTAATGTAATCCGCTTGCAAATTCGACGCTGATTCCGAATCTGTAATCGGTTTTACGCTACGTTCATTATTAAGCATTTTTGGCGATAATATATATATCGACTTAAAGGTTTCCCATTGTGCGATGGATGTAATGCAATTTTTTTTAAAATACCAAAATGCGATTTTATATTAATGTAATCCGCTTGCAAATTCGACGCTGATTCCGAATCTGTAATCGGTTTTACGCTACGTTCATTATTAAGCATTTTTGGCGATAATATATATATCGACTTAAAGGTTTCCCATTGTGCGATGGATGTAATGCAATTTTTTTTAAAATACCAAAATGCGATTTTATATTAATGTAATCCGCTTGCAAATTCGACGCTGATTCCGAATCTGTAATCGGTTTTACGCTACGTTCGTTATTAAGCATTTTTGGCGATAATATATATATCGACTTAAAGGTTTCCCATTGTGCGATGGATGTAATGCAATTTTTTTTAAAATACCAAAATGCGATTTTATATTAATGTAATCCGCTTGCAAATTCGACGCTGATTCCGAATCTGTAATCGGTTTTACGCTACGTTCATTATTAAGCATTTTTGGCGATAATATATATATCGACTTAAAGGTTTCCCATTGTGCGATGGATGTATTGCATTTTTTTTTAAAATACCAAAATGCGATTTTATATTAATGTAATCCGCTTGCAAATTCGACGCTGATTCCGAATCTGTAATCAGTTTTACGCTACGTTCATTAATAAGCATTTTCGGCTATAATATATATATCGACTTAAAGGTTTCCCATTGTGCGATGGATGTATTGCAATTTTTTTTAAAATACTAAAATGCGATTTTATATTAATGTAATCCGCTTGCAAATTCGACGCTGATTCCGAATCTGTAATCGGTTTTACGCTACGTTCATTATTAAGCATTTTTGGCGATATTATATATATCGATTTAAAGGTTTCCCATTGTGCGATGGATGTATTGCATTTTTTTTTAAAATACCAAAATGCAATTTTATATTAATGTAATCCGCTTGCAAATTCGACGCTGATTCCGAATCTGTAATCGGTTTTACGCTACGTTCATTATTAAGCATTTTTGGCGATAATATATATATCGACTTAAAGGTTTCCCATTGTGCGATGGATGTAATGCAATTTTTTTTAAAATACCAAAATGCGATTTTATATTAATGTAATCCGCTTGCAAATTCGACGCTGATTCCGAATCTGTAATCGGTTTTACGCTACGTTCATTATTAAGCATTTTTGGCGATAATATATATATCGACTTAAAGGTTTCCCATTGTGCGATGGATGTAATGCAATTTTTTTTAAAATACCAAAATGCGATTTTATATTAATGTAATCCGCTTGCAAATTCGACGCTGATTCCGAATCTGTAATCGGTTTTACGCTACGTTCATTATTAAGCATTTTTGGCGATAATATATATATCGACTTAAAGGTTTCCCATTGTGCGATGGAAGGGGGAATGGGAAACCTTTAAATCGATATATATAATATCGCCAAAAATGCTGCATCCAAAACATTAATTATGCATCGGAATTAGCGTAAAACCTATTACAGATTCGGAATCAGCGTCGAATTTGCAAGCGGATTACATTAATATAAAATCGCATTTTGGTATTTTTTGGTTTCCCATTGTGCGATGGATGTAATGCAATTTTTTTTAAAATACCAAAATGCGATTTTATATTAATGTAATCCGCTTGCAAATTCGACGCTGATTCCGAATCTGTAATCGGTTTTACGCTACGTTCATTATTAAGCATTTTTGGCGATAATATATATATCGACTTAAAGGTTTCCCATTGTGCGATGGATGTAATGCAATTTTTTTTAAAATACCAAAATGCGATTTTATATTAATGTAATCCGCTTGCAAATTCGACGCTGATTCCGAATCTGTAATCGGTTTTACGCTACGTTCGTTATTAAGCATTTTTGGCGATAATATATATATCGACTTAAAGGTTTCCCATTGTGCGATGGATGTAATGCAATTTTTTTTAAAATACCAAAATGCGATTTTATATTAATGTAATCCGCTTGCAAATTCGACGCTGATTCCGAATCTGTAATCGGTTTTACGCTACGTTCATTATTAAGCATTTTTGGCGATAATATATATATCGACTTAAAGGTTTCCCATTGTGCGATGGATGTATTGCATTTTTTTTTAAAATACCAAAATGCGATTTTATATTAATGTAATCCGCTTGCAAATTCGACGCTGATTCCGAATCTGTAATCAGTTTTACGCTACGTTCATTAATAAGCATTTTCGGCTATAATATATATATCGACTTAAAGGTTTCCCATTGTGCGATGGATGTATTGCAATTTTTTTTAAAATACTAAAATGCGATTTTATATTAATGTAATCCGCTTGCAAATTCGACGCTGATTCCGAATCTGTAATCGGTTTTACGCTACGTTCATTATTAAGCATTTTTGGCGATATTATATATATCGATTTAAAGGTTTCCCATTGTGCGATGGATGTATTGCATTTTTTTTTAAAATACCAAAATGCAATTTTATATTAATGTAATCCGCTTGCAAATTCGACGCTGATTCCGAATCTGTAATCGGTTTTACGCTACGTTCATTATTAAGCATTTTTGGCGATAATATATATATCGACTTAAAGGTTTCCCATTGTGCGATGGATGTAATGCAATTTTTTTTAAAATACCAAAATGCGATTTTATATTAATGTAATCCGCTTGCAAATTCGACGCTGATTCCGAATCTGTAATCGGTTTTACGCTACGTTCATTATTAAGCATTTTTGGCGATAATATATATATTGACTTAAAGGTTTCCCATTGTGCGATGGATGTAATGCAATTTTTTTTAAAATACCAAAATGCGATTTTATATTAATGTAATCCGCTTGCAAATTCGACGCTGATTCCGAATCTGTAATCGGTTTTACGCTACGTTCATTATTAAGCATTTTTGGCGATAATATATATATCGACTTAAAGGTTTCCCATTGTGCGATGGATGTAATGCAATTTTTTTTAAAATACCAAAATGCGATTTTATATTAATGTAATCCGCTTGCAAATTCGACGCTGATTCCGAATCTGTAATCGGTTTTACGCTACGTTCATTATTAAGCATTTTTGGCGATAATATATATATCGACTTAAAGGTTTCCCATTGTGCGATGGATGTATTGCATTTTTTTTTAAAATACCAAAATGCGATTTTATATTAATGTAATCCGCTTGCAAATTCGACGCTGATTCCGAATCTGTAATCAGTTTTACGCTACGTTCATTAATAAGCATTTTCGGCTATAATATATATATCGACTTAAAGGTTTCCCATTGTGCGATGGATGTATTGCAATTTTTTTTTAAATACTAAAATGCGATTTTATATTAATGTAATCCGCTTGCAAATTCGACGCTGATTCCGAATCTGTAATCGGTTTTACGCTACGTTCATTATTAAGCATTTTTGGCGATAATATATATATCGACTTAAAGGTTTCCCATTGTGCGATGGATGTATTGCATTTTTTTTTAAAATACCAAAATGCGATTTTATATTAATGTAATCCGCTTGCAAATTCGACGCTGATTCCGAATCTGTAATCAGTTTTACGCTACGTTCATTAATAAGCATTTTCGGCTATAATATATATATCGACTTAAAGGTTTCCCATTGTGCGATGGATGTATTGCAATTTTTTTTAAAATACTAAAATGCGATTTTATATTAATGTAATCCGCTTGCAAATTCGACGCTGATTCCGAATCTGTAATCGGTTTTACGCTACGTTCATTATTAAGCATTTTTGGCGATATTATATATATCGATTTAAAGGTTTCCCATTGTGCGATGGATGTATTGCATTTTTTTTTAAAATACCAAAATGCGATTTTATATTAATGTAATCCGCTTGCAAATTCGACGCTGATTCCGAATCTGTAATCGGTTTTACGCTACGTTCATTATTAAGCATTTTTGGCGATAATATATATATCGACTTAAAGGTTTCCCATTGTGCGATGGATGTAATGCAATTTTTTTTAAAATACCAAAATGCGATTTTATATTAATGTAATCCGCTTGCAAATTCGACGCTGATTCCGAATCTGTAATCGGTTTTACGCTACGTTCATTATTAAGCATTTTTGGCGATAATATATATATCGACTTAAAGGTTTCCCATTGTGCGATGGATGTAATGCAATTTTTTTTAAAATACCAAAATGCGATTTTATATTAATGTAATCCGCTTGCAAATTCGACGCTGATTCCGAATCTGTAATCGGTTTTACGCTACGTTCATTATTAAGCATTTTTGGCGATAATATATATATCGACTTAAAGGTTTCCCATTGTGCGATGGATGTAATGCAATTTTTTTTAAAATACCAAAATGCGATTTTATATTAATGTAATCCGCTTGCAAATTCGACGCTGGTTCCGAATCTGTAATCGGTTTTACGCTACGTTCATTATTAAGCATTTTTGGCGATAATATATATATCGACTTAAAGGTTTCCCATTGTGCGATGGATGTAATGCAATTTTTTTTAAAATACCAAAATGCGATTTTATATTAATGTAATCCGCTTGCAAATTCGACGCTGATTCCGAATCTGTAATCAGTTTTACGCTACGTTCATTATTAAGCATTTTTGGCGATAATATATATATCGACTTAAAGGTTTCCCATTGTGCGATGGATGTAATGCAATTTTTTTTAAAATACCAAAATGCGATTTTATATTAATGTAATCCGCTTGCAAATTCGACGCTGATTCCGAATCTGTAATCGGTTTTACGCTACGTTCATTATTAAGCATTTTTGGCGATAATATATATATCGACTTAAAGGTTTCCCATTGTGCGATGGATGTAATGCAATTTTTTTTAAAATACCAAAATGCGATTTTATATTAATGTAATCCGCTTGCAAATTCGACGCTGATTCCGAATCTGTAATCGGTTTTACGCTACGTTCATTATTAAGCATTTTTGGCGATAATATATATATCGACTTAAAGGTTTCCCATTGTGCGATGGATGTAATGCAATTTTTTTTAAAATACCAAAATGCGATTTTATATTAATGTAATCCGCTTGCAAATTCGACGCTGATTCCGAATCTGTAATCGGTTTTACGCTACGTTCATTATTAAGCATTTTTGGCGATAATATATATATCGACTTAAAGGTTTCCCATTGTGCGATGGATGTATTGCATTTTTTTTTAAAATACCAAAATGCGATTTTATATTAATGTAATCCGCTTGCAAATTCGACGCTGATTCCGAATCTGTAATCGGTTTTACGCTACGTTCATTATTAAGCATTTTTGGCGATATTATATATATCGATTTAAAGGTTTCCCATTGTGCGATGGATGTATTGCATTTTTTTTTAAAATACCAAAATGCGATTTTATATTAATGTAATCCGCTTGCAAATTCGACGCTGATTCCGAATCTGTAATCGGTTCTACGCTACGTTCATTATTAAGCATTTTTGGCGATAATATATATATCGACTTAAAGGTTTCCCATTGTGCGATGGATGTAAAGCAATTTTTTTTAAAATACCAAAATGCGATTTTATATTAATGTAATCCGCTTGCAAATTCGACGCTGATTCCGAATCTGTAATCGGTTTTACGCTACGTTCATTATTAAGCATTTTTGGCGATAATATATATATCGACTTAAAGGTTTCCCATTGTGCGATGGATGTAATGCAATTTTTTTTAAAATACCAAAATGCGATTTTATATTAATGTAATCCGCTTGCAAATTCAACGCTGATTCCGAATCTGTAATCGGTTTTACGCTACGTTCATTATTAAGCATTTTTGGCGATAATATATATATCGACTTAAAGGTTTCCCATTGTGCGATGGATGTATTGCATTTTTTTTAAAAATACTAAAATGCGATTTTATATTAATGTAATCCGCTTGCAAATTCGACGCTGATTCCGAATCTGTAATCGGTTTTACGCTACGTTCATTATTAAGCATTTTTGGCGATATTATATATATCGATTTAAAGGTTTCCAATTGTGCGATGGATGTATTGCATTTTTTTTTAAAATACCAAAATGCGATTTTATATTAATGTAATCCGCTTGCAAATTCGACGCTGATTCCGAATCTGTAATCGGTTTTACGCTACGTTCATTATTAAGCATTTTTGGCGATAATATATATATCGACTTAAAGGTTTCCCATTGTGCGATGGATGTAATGCAATTTTTTTTTAAATACCAAAATGCGATTTTATATTAATGTAATCCGCTTGCAAATTCGACGCTGATTCCGAATCTGTAATCGGTTTTACGCTACGTTCATTATTAAGCATTTTTGGCGATATTATATATATCGATTTAAAGGTTTCCCATTGTGCGATGGATGTATTGCATTTTTTTTTAAAATACCAAAATGCGATTTTATATTAATGTAATCCGCTTGCAAATTCTACGCTGATTCCGAATCTGTAATCGGTTCTACGCTACGTTCATTATTAAGCATTTTTGGCGATAATATATATATCGACTTAAAGGTTTCCCATTGTGCGATGGATGTAAAGCAATTTTTTTTAAAATACTAAAATGCGATTTTATATTAATGTAATCCGCTTGCAAATTCGACGCTGATTCCGAATCTGTAATCGGTTTTATGCTACGTTCATTATTAAGCATTTTTGGCGATATTATATATATCGACTTAAATGTTTCCCATTGTGCGATGGATGTATTGCATTTTTTTTTAAAATACCAAAATGCGATTTTATATTAATGTAATCCGCTTGCAAATTCGACGCTGATTCCGAATCTGTAATCGGTTTTATGCTACGTTCATTATTAAGCATTTTTGGCGATAATATATATATCGACTTAAAGGTTTCCCATTGTGCGATGGATGTATTGAATTTTTTTTTAAAATACCAAAATGCGATTTTATATTAATGTAATCCGCTTGCAAATTCGACGCTGATTCCGAATCTGTAATCGGTTTTACGCTACGTTCATTATTAAGCATTTTTGGCGATATTATATATATCGATTTAAAGGTTTCCCATTGTGCGATGGATGTATTGAATTTTTTTTTAAAATACCAAAATGCGATTTTATATTAATGTAATCCGCTTGCAAATTCGACGCTGATTCCGAATCTGTAATCGGTTTTACGCTACGTTCATTATTAAGCATTTTTGGCGATATTATATATATCGATTTAAAGGTTTCCCATTGTGCGATGGATGTATTGCATTTTTTTTTAAAATACCAAAATGCGATTTTATATTAATGTAATCCGCTTGCAAATTCGACGCTGATTCCGAATCTGTAATCGGTTTTACGCTACGTTCATTATTAAGCATTTTTGGCGATAATATATATATCGACTTAAAGGTTTCCCATTGTGCGATGGATGTAAAGCCATTTTTTTTAAAATACCAAAATGCGATTTTATATTAATGTAATCCGCTTGCAAATTCGACGCTGATTCCGAATCTGTAATCGGTTTTACGCTACGTTCATTATTAAGCATTTTTGGCGATAATATATATATCGACTTAAAGGTTTCCCATTGTGCGATGGATGTATTGCATTTTTTTTTAAAATACCAAAATGCGATTTTATATTAATGTAATCCGCTTGCAAATTCGACGCTGATTCCGAATCTGTAATCGGTTCTACGCTACGTTCATTATTAAGCATTTTTGGCGATAATATATATATCGACTTAAAGGTTTCCCATTGTGCGATGGATGTATTGCAATTTTTTTTTAAATACTAAAATGCGATTTTATATTAATGTAATCCGCTTGCAAATTCGACGCTGATTCCGAATCTGTAATCGGTTTTACGCTACGTTCATTATTAAGCATTTTTGGCGATATTATATATATCGATTTAAAGGTTTCCAATTGTGCGATGGATGTATTGCATTTTTTTTTAAAATACCAAAATGCGATTTTATATTAATGTAATCCGCTTGCAAATTCGACGCTGATTCCGAATCTGTAATCGGTTTTACGCTACGTTCATTATTAAGCATTTTTGGCGATATTATATATATCGATTTAAAGGTTTCCCATTGTGCGATGGATGTATTGCATTTTTTTTTAAAATACCAAAATGCGATTTTATATTAATGTAATCCGCTTGCAAATTCGACGCTGATTCCGAATCTGTAATCGGTTCTACGCTACGTTCATTATTAAGCATTTTTGGCGATAATATATATATCGACTTAAAGGTTTCCCATTGTGCGATGGATGTAAAGCAATTTTTTTTAAAATACCAAAATGCGATTTTATATTAATGTAATCCGCTTGCAAATTCGACGCTGATTCCGAATCTGTAATCGGTTTTACGCTACGTTCATTATTAAGCATTTTTGGCGATAATATATATATCGACTTAAAGGTTTCCCATTGTGCGATGGATGTAATGCAATTTTTTTTAAAATACCAAAATGCGATTTTATATTAATGTAATCCGCTTGCAAATTCGACGCTGATTCCGAATCTGTAATCGGTTTTACGCTACGTTCATTATTAAGCATTTTTGGCGATAATATATATATCGACTTAAAGGTTTCCCATTGTGCGATGGATGTATTGCATTTTTTTTAAAAATACTAAAATGCGATTTTATATTAATGTAATCCGCTTGCAAATTCGACGCTGATTCCGAATCTGTAATCGGTTTTACGCTACGTTCATTATTAAGCATTTTTGGCGATATTATATATATCGATTTAAAGGTTTCCAATTGTGCGATGGATGTATTGCATTTTTTTTTAAAATACCAAAATGCGATTTTATATTAATGTAATCCGCTTGCAAATTCGACGCTGATTCCGAATCTGTAATCGGTTTTACGCTACGTTCATTATTAAGCATTTTTGGCGATATTATATATATCGATTTAAAGGTTTCCCATTGTGCGATGGATGTATTGCATTTTTTTTTAAAATACCAAAATGCGATTTTATATTAATGTAATCCGCTTGCAAATTCGACGCTGATTCCGAATCTGTAATCGGTTCTACGCTACGTTCATTATTAAGCATTTTTGGCGATAATATATATATCGACTTAAAGGTTTCCCATTGTGCGATGGATGTAAAGCAATTTTTTTTAAAATACCAAAATGCGATTTTATATTAATGTAATCCGCTTGCAAATTCGACGCTGATTCCGAATCTGTAATCGGTTCTACGCTACGTTCATTATTAAGCATTTTTGGCGATAATATATATATCGACTTAAAGGTTTCCCATTGTGCGATGGATGTATTGCATTTTTTTTTAAAATACCAAAATGCGATTTTATATTAATGTAATCCGCTTGCAAATTCGACGCTGATTCCGAATCTGTAATCGGTTCTACGCTACGTTCATTATTAAGCATTTTTGGCGATAATATATATATCGACTTAAAGGTTTCCCATTGTGCGATGGATGTATTGCAATTTTTTTTTAAATACTAAAATGCGATTTTATATTAATGTAATCCGCTTGCAAATTCGACGCTGATTCCGAATCTGTAATCGGTTTTACGCTACGTTCATTATTAAGCATTTTTGGCGATATTATATATATCGATTTAAAGGTTTCCAATTGTGCGATGGATGTATTGCATTTTTTTTTTAAATACCAAAATGCGATTTTATATTAATGTAATCCGCTTGCAAATTCGACGCTGATTCCGAATCTGTAATCGGTTTTACGCTACGTTCATTATTAAGCATTTTTGGCGATATTATATATATCGATTTAAAGGTTTCCCATTGTGCGATGGATGTATTGCATTTTTTTTTAAAATACCAAAATGCGATTTTATATTAATGTAATCCGCTTGCAAATTCGACGCTGATTCCGAATCTGTAATCGGTTCTACGCTACGTTCATTATTAAGCATTTTTGGCGATAATATATATATCGACTTAAAGGTTTCCCATTGTGCGATGGATGTAAAGCAATTTTTTTTAAAATACCAAAATGCGATTTTATATTAATGTAATCCGCTTGCAAATTCGACGCTGATTCCGAATCTGTAATCGGTTTTACGCTACGTTCATTATTAAGCATTTTTGGCGATAATATATATATCGACTTAAAGGTTTCCCATTGTGCGATGGATGTAATGCAATTTTTTTTAAAATACCAAAATGCGATTTTATATTAATGTAATCCGCTTGCAAATTCGACGCTGATTCCGAATCTGTAATCGGTTTTACGCTACGTTCATTATTAAGCATTTTTGGCGATAATATATATATCGACTTAAAGGTTTCCCATTGTGCGATGGATGTATTGCATTTTTTTTAAAAATACTAAAATGCGATTTTATATTAATGTAATCCGCTTGCAAATTCGACGCTGATTCCGAATCTGTAATCGGTTTTACGCTACGTTCATTATTAAGCATTTTTGGCGATATTATATATATCGATTTAAAGGTTTCCAATTGTGCGATGGATGTATTGCATTTTTTTTTAAAATACCAAAATGCGATTTTATATTAATGTAATCCGCTTGCAAATTCGACGCTGATTCCGAATCTGTAATCGGTTTTACGCTACGTTCATTATTAAGCATTTTTGGCGATATTATATATATCGATTTAAAGGTTTCCCATTGTGCGATGGATGTATTGCATTTTTTTTTTAAATACCAAAATGCGATTTTATATTAATGTAATCCGCTTGCAAATTCGACGCTGATTCCGAATCTGTAATCGGTTCTACGCTACGTTCATTATTAAGCATTTTTGGCGATAATATATATATCGACTTAAAGGTTTCCCATTGTGCGATGGATGTAAAGCAATTTTTTTTAAAATACCAAAATGCGATTTTATATTAATGTAATCCGTTTGCAAATTCGACGCTGATTCCGAATCTGTAATCGGTTCTACGCTACGTTCATTATTAAGCATTTTTGGCGATAATATATATATCGACTTAAAGGTTTCCCATTGTGCGATGGATGTAAAGCAATTTTTTTTAAAATACCAAAATGCGATTTTATATTAATGTAATCCGATGTAATCCGCTTGCAAATTCGACGCTGATTCCGAATCTGTAATCGGTTTTACGCTACGTTCATTATTAAGCATTTTTGGCGATAATATATATATCGACTTAAAGGTTTCCCATTGTGCGATGGATGTAATGCAATTTTTTTAAAATACCAAAATGCGATTTTATATTAATGTAATCCGCTTGCAAATTCGACGCTGATTCCGAATCTGTAATCGGTTTTACGCTACGTTCATTATTAAGCATTTTTGGCGATAATATATATATCGACTTAAAGGTTTCCCATTGTGCGATGGATGTATTGCATTTTTTTTAAAAATACTAAAATGCGATTTTATATTAATGTAATCCGCTTGCAAATCGACGCTGATTCCGAATCTGTAATCGGTTTTACGCTACGTTCATTATTAAGCATTTTTGGCGATATTATATATATCGATTTAAAGGTTTCCAATTGTGCGATGGATGTATTGCATTTTTTTTTTAAATACCAAAATGCGATTTTATATTAATGTAATCCGCTTGCAAATTCGACGCTGATTCCGAATCTGTAATCGGTTTTACGCTACGTTCATATTAAGCATTTTTGGCGATAATATATATATCGACTTAAGGTTTCCCATTGTGCGATGGATGTAAAGCCATTTTTTTTAAAATACCAAAATGCGATTTTATATTAATGTAATCCGCTTGCAAATTCGACGCTGATTCCGAATCTGTAATCGGTTTTACGCTACGTTCATTATTAAGCATTTTTGGCGATATTATATATATATCGATTAAAGGTTTCCCATTGTGCGATGGATGTATTGCATTTTTTTTTAAAATACCAAAATGCGATTTTATATTAATGTAATCCGCTTGCAAATTCGACGCTGATTCCGAATCTGTAATCGGTTCTACGCTACGTTCATTATTAAGCATTTTTGGCGATAATATATATATCGACTTAAAGGTTTCCCATTGTGCGATGGATGTAATGCAATTTTTTTTAAAATACCAAAATGCGATTTTATATTAATGTAATCCGCTTGCAAATTCGACGCTGATTCCGAATCTGTAATCGGTTTTACGCTACGTTTATTATTAAGCATTTTTGGCGATAATATATATATCGACTTAAAGGTTTCCCCATTGTGCGATGGATGTAATGCAATTTTTTTAAAATACCAAAATGCGATTTTATATAATGTAATCCGCTTGCAAATTCGACGCTGATTCCGAATCTGTAATCGGTTTTACGCTACGTTCATTATTAAGCATTTTTGGCGATAATATATATATCGACTTAAAGGTTTCCCATTGTGCGATGGATGTATTGCATTTTTTTAAAAATACTAAAATGCGATTTTATATTAATGTAATCCGCTTGCAAATTCGACGCTGATTCCGAATCTGTAATCGGTTTACGCTACGTTCATTATTAAGCATTTTTGGCGATATTATATATATCGATTTAAAGGTTTCCAATTGTGCGATGGATGTATTGCATTTTTTTTTAAATACCAAAAATGCGATTTTATATTAATGTAATCCGCTTGCAAATTCGACGCTGATTCCGAATCTGTAATCGGTTTTACGCTACGTTCATTATTAAGCATTTTTGGCGATATTATATATATCGATTTAAAGGTTTCCAATTGTGCGATGGATGTATTGCATTTTTTTTTTAAATACCAAAATGCGATTTTATATTAATGTAATCCGCTTGCAAATTCGACGCTGATTCCGAATCTGTAATCGGTTTTACGCTACGTTCATTATTAAGCATTTTGGCGATAATATATATATCGACTTAAAGGTTTCCCATTGTGCGATGGATGTAAAGCCATTTTTTTTAAAATACCAAAATGCGATTTTATATTAATGTAATCCGCTTGCAAATTCGACGCTGATTCCGAATCTGTAATCGGTTCTACGCTACGTTCATTATTAAGCATTTTTGGCGATAATATATATATCGACTTAAAGGTTTCCCATTGTGCGATGGATGTATTGCAATTTTTTTTAAATACTAAAATGCGATTTTATATTAATGTAATCCGCTTGCAAATTCGACGCTGATTCCGAATCTGTAATCGGTTTTACGCTACGTTCATTATTAAGCATTTTTGGCGATATTATATATATATCGATTTAAAGGTTTCCAATTGTGCGATGGATGTATTGCATTTTTTTTAAAATACCAAAATGCGATTTTATATTAATGTAATCCGCTTGCAAATTCGACGCTGATTCCGAATCTGTAATCGGTTTTACGCTACGTTCATTATTAAGCATTTTTGGCGATATTATATATATCGATTTAAAGGTTTCCCATTGTGCGATGGATGTATTGCATTTTTTTTTAAAATACCAAAATGCGATTTTATATTAATGTAATCCGCTTGCAAATTCGACGCTGATTCCGAATCTGTAATCGGTTCTACGCTACGTTCATTATTAAGCATTTTTGGCGATAATATATATATCGACTTAAAGGTTTCCCATTGTGCGATGGATGTAAAGCAATTTTTTTTAAAATACCAAAATGCGATTTTATATTAATGTAATCCGCTTGCAAATTCGACGCTGATTCCGAATCTGTAATCGGTTTTACGCTACGTTCATTATTAAGCATTTTTGGCGATAATATATATATCGACTTAAAGGTTTCCCATTGTGCGATGGATGTAATGCAATTTTTTTTAAAATACCAAAATGCGATTTTATATTAATGTAATCCGCTTGCAAATTCAACGCTGATTCCGAATCTGTAATCGGTTTTACGCTACGTTCATTATTAAGCATTTTTGGCGATAATATATATATCGACTTAAAGGTTTCCCATTGTGCGATGGATGTATTGCATTTTTTTTTAAAAATACTAAAATGCGATTTTATATTAATGTAATCCGCTTGCAATTCGACGCTGATTCCGAATCTGTAAATC
Source organism: Nephrotoma appendiculata (assembly GCA_947310385.1). Taxonomy (NCBI): domain Eukaryota; kingdom Metazoa; phylum Arthropoda; class Insecta; order Diptera; family Tipulidae; genus Nephrotoma; species Nephrotoma appendiculata. The sequence continues at coordinate 53,649 of OX371223.1, read as the reverse complement.
GGTTTTACGCTACGTTCATTATTAAGCATTTTTGGCGATATTATATATATCGATTTAAAGGTTTCCAATTGTGCGATGGATGTATTGCATTTTTTTTAAAATACCAAAATGCGATTTTATATTAATGTAATCCGCTTGCAAATTCGACGCTGATTCCGAATCTGTAATCGGTTTTACGCTACGTTCATTATTAAGCATTTTTGGCGATAATATATATATCGACTTAAAGGTTTCCCATTGTGCGATGGATGTAATGCAATTTTTTTTTAAATACCAAAATGCGATTTTATATTAATGTAATCCGCTTGCAAATTCGACGCTGATTCCGAATCTGTAATCGGTTTTACGCTACGTTCATTATTAAGCATTTTTGGCGATATTATATATATCGATTTAAAGGTTTCCCATTGTGCGATGGATGTATTGCATTTTTTTTTAAAATACCAAAATGCGATTTTATATTAATGTAATCCGCTTGCAAATTCTACGCTGATTCCGAATCTGTAATCGGTTTCTACGCTACGTTCATTATTAAGCATTTTTGGCGATAATATATATATCGACTTAAAGGTTTCCCATTGTGCGATGGATGTAAAGCAATTTTTTTTAAATACTAAAATGCGATTTTATATTAATGTAATCCGCTTGCAAATTCGACGCTGATTCCGAATCTGTAATCGGTTTTATGCTACGTTCATTATTAAGCATTTTTGGCGATATTATATATATCGACTTAAATGTTCCCATTGTGCGATGGATGTATTGCATTTTTTTTTAAAATACCAAATGCGATTTTATATTAATGTAATCCGCTTGCAAATTCGACGCTGATTCCGAATCTGTAATCGGTTTTATGCTACGTTCATTATTAAGCATTTTTGGCGATAATATATATATCGACTTAAAGGTTTCCCATTGTGCGATGGATGTATTGAATTTTTTTTTAAAATACCAAAATGCGATTTTATATTAATGTAATCCGCTTGCAAATTCGACGCTGATTCCGAATCTGTAATCGGTTTTACGCTACGTTCATTATTAAGCATTTTTGGCGATATTATATATATCGATTTAAAGGTTTCCCATTGTGCGATGGATGTATTGAATTTTTTTTTAAAATACCAAAATGCGATTTTATATTAATGTAATCCGCTTGCAAATTCGACGCTGATTCCGAATCTGTAATCGGTTTTACGCTACGTTCATTATTAAGCATTTTTGGCGATATTATATATATCGATTTAAAGGTTTCCCATTGTGCGATGGATGTATTGCATTTTTTTTTTAAAATACCAAAATGCGATTTTATATTAATGTAATCCGCTTGCAAATTCGACGCTGATTCCGAATCTGTAATCGGTTTTACGCTACGTTCATTATTAAGCATTTTTGGCGATAATATATATATCGACTTAAAGGTTTCCCATTGTGCGATGGATGTAAAGCCATTTTTTTTAAAATACCAAAATGCGATTTTATATTAATGTAATCCGCTTGCAAATTCGACGCTGATTCCGAATCTGTAATCGGTTTTACGCTACGTTCATTATTAAGCATTTTTGGCGATAATATATATATCGACTTAAAGGTTTCCCATTGTGCGATGGATGTATTGCATTTTTTTTTAAAATACCAAATGCGATTTTATATTAATGTAATCCGCTTGCAAATTCGACGCTGATTCCGAATCTGTAATCGGTTCTACGCTACGTTCATTATTAAGCATTTTTGGCGATAATATATATATCGACTTAAAGGTTTCCCATTGTGCGATGGATGTATTGCAATTTTTTTTTTAAATACTAAAATGCGATTTTATATTAATGTAATCCGCTTGCAAATTCGACGCTGATTCCGAATCTGTAATCGGTTTTACGCTACGTTCATTATTAAGCATTTTGGCGATATTATATATATCGATTTAAAGGTTTCCAATTGTGCGATGGATGTATTGCATTTTTTTTTAAAATACCAAAATGCGATTTTATATTAATGTAATCCGCTTGCAAATTCGACGCTGATTCCGAATCTGTAATCGGTTTTACGCTACGTTCATTATTAAGCATTTTTGGCGATATTATATATATCGATTTAAAGGTTTCCCATTGTGCGATGGATGTATTGCATTTTTTTTTAAAATACCAAAATGCGATTTTATATTAATGTTAATCCGCTTGCAAATTCGACGCTGATTCCGAATCTGTAATCGGTTCTACGCTACGTTCATTATTAAGCATTTTTGGCGATAATATATATATCGACTTAAAGGTTTCCCATTGTGCGATGGATGTAAAGCAATTTTTTTTAAAATACCAAAATGCGATTTTATATTAATGTAATCCGCTTGCAAATTCGACGCTGATTCCGAATCTGTAATCGGTTTTACGCTACGTTCATTATTAAGCATTTTTGGCGATAATATATATATCGACTTAAAGGTTTCCCATTGTGCGATGGATGTAATGCAATTTTTTTTAAAATACCAAAATGCGATTTTATATTAATGTAATCCGCTTGCAAATTCGACGCTGATTCCGAATCTGTAATCGGTTTTACGCTACGTTCATTATTAAGCATTTTTGGCGATAATATATATATCGACTTAAAGGTTTCCCATTGTGCGATGGATGTATTGCATTTTTTTTAAAAATACTAAAATGCGATTTTATATTAATGTAATCCGCTTGCAAATTCGACGCTGATTCCGAATCTGTAATCGGTTTTACGCTACGTTCATTATTAAGCATTTTTGGCGATATTATATATATCGATTTAAAGGTTTCCAATTGTGCGATGGATGTATTGCATTTTTTTTTAAAATACCAAAATGCGATTTTATATTAATGTAATCCGCTTGCAAATTCGACGCTGATTCCGAATCTGTAATCGGTTTTACGCTACGTTCATTATTAAGCATTTTTGGCGATATTATATATATCGATTTAAAGGTTTCCCATTGTGCGATGGATGTATTGCATTTTTTTTTAAAATACCAAAATGCGATTTTATATTAATGTAATCCGCTTGCAAATTCGACGCTGATTCCGAATCTGTAATCGGTTCTACGCTACGTTCATTATTAAGCATTTTTGGCGATAATATATATATCGACTTAAAGGTTTCCCATTGTGCGATGGATGTATTGCAATTTTTTTTTAAATACTAAAATGCGATTTTATATTAATGTAATCCGCTTGCAAATTCGACGCTGATTCCGAATCTGTAATCGGTTTTACGCTACGTTCATTATTAAGCATTTTTGGCGATATTATATATATATCGATTTAAAGGTTTCCAATTGTGCGATGGATGTATTGCATTTTTTTTAAAATACCAAAATGCGATTTTATATTAATGTAATCCGCTTGCAAATTCGACGCTGATTCCGAATCTGTAATCGGTTTTACGCTACGTTCATTATTAAGCATTTTTGGCGATATTATATATATCGATTTAAAGGTTTCCCATTGTGCGATGGATGTATTGCATTTTTTTTTAAAATACCAAAATGCGATTTTATATTAATGTAATCCGCTTGCAAATTCGACGCTGATTCCGAATCTGTAATCGGTTCTACGCTACGTTCATTATTAAGCATTTTTGGCGATAATATATATATCGACTTAAAGGTTTCCCATTGTGCGATGGATGTAAAGCAATTTTTTTTAAAATACCAAAATGCGATTTTATATTAATGTAATCCGCTTGCAAATTCGACGCTGATTCCGAATCTGTAATCGGTTTTACGCTACGTTCATTATTAAGCATTTTTGGCGATAATATATATATCGACTTAAAGGTTTCCCATTGTGCGATGGATGTAATGCAATTTTTTTTAAAATACCAAAATGCGATTTTATATTAATGTAATCCGCTTGCAAATTCAACGCTGATTCCGAATCTGTAATCGGTTTTACGCTACGTTCATTATTAAGCATTTTTGGCGATAATATATATATCGACTTAAAGGTTTCCCATTGTGCGATGGATGTATTGCATTTTTTTTAAAAATACTAAAATGCGATTTTATATTAATGTAATCCGCTTGCAAATTCGACGCTGATTCCGAATCTGTAATCGGTTTTACGCTACGTTCATTATTAAGCATTTTTGGCGATATTATATATATCGATTTAAAGGTTTCCAATTGTGCGATGGATGTATTGCATTTTTTTTTAAAATACCAAAATGCGATTTTATATTAATGTAATCCGCTTGCAAATTCGACGCTGATTCCGAATCTGTAATCGGTTTTACGCTACGTTCATTATTAAGCATTTTTGGCGATAATATATATATCGACTTAAAGGTTTCCCATTGTGCGATGGATGTAATGCAATTTTTTTTTAAATACCAAAATGCGATTTTATATTAATGTAATCCGCTTGCAAATTCGACGCTGATTCCGAATCTGTAATCGGTTTTACGCTACGTTCATTATTAAGCATTTTTGGCGATATTATATATATCGATTTAAAGGTTTCCCATTGTGCGATGGATGTATTGCATTTTTTTTTAAAATACCAAAATGCGATTTTATATTAATGTAATCCGCTTGCAAATTCTACGCTGATTCCGAATCTGTAATCGGTTCTACGCTACGTTCATTATTAAGCATTTTTGGCGATAATATATATATCGACTTAAAGGTTTCCCATTGTGCGATGGATGTAAAGCAATTTTTTTTAAAATACTAAAATGCGATTTTATATTAATGTAATCCGCTTGCAAATTCGACGCTGATTCCGAATCTGTAATCGGTTTTATGCTACGTTCATTATTAAGCATTTTTGGCGATATTATATATATCGACTTAAATGTTTCCCATTGTGCGATGGATGTATTGCATTTTTTTTTAAAATACCAAAATGCGATTTTATATTAATGTAATCCGCTTGCAAATTCGACGCTGATTCCGAATCTGTAATCGGTTTTATGCTACGTTCATTATTAAGCATTTTTGGCGATAATATATATATCGACTTAAAGGTTTCCCATTGTGCGATGGATGTATTGAATTTTTTTTTAAAATACCAAAATGCGATTTTATATTAATGTAATCCGCTTGCAAATTCGACGCTGATTCCGAATCTGTAATCGGTTTTACGCTACGTTCATTATTAAGCATTTTTGGCGATATTATATATATCGATTTAAAGGTTTCCCATTGTGCGATGGATGTATTGAATTTTTTTTTAAAATACCAAAATGCGATTTTATATTAATGTAATCCGCTTGCAAATTCGACGCTGATTCCGAATCTGTAATCGGTTTTACGCTACGTTCATTATTAAGCATTTTTGGCGATATTATATATATCGATTTAAAGGTTTCCCATTGTGCGATGGATGTATTGCATTTTTTTTTAAAATACCAAAATGCGATTTTATATTAATGTAATCCGCTTGCAAATTCGACGCTGATTCCGAATCTGTAATCGGTTTTACGCTACGTTCATTATTAAGCATTTTTGGCGATAATATATATATCGACTTAAAGGTTTCCCATTGTGCGATGGATGTAAAGCCATTTTTTTTAAAATACCAAAATGCGATTTTATATTAATGTAATCCGCTTGCAAATTCGACGCTGATTCCGAATCTGTAATCGGTTTTACGCTACGTTCATTATTAAGCATTTTTGGCGATAATATATATATCGACTTAAAGGTTTCCCATTGTGCGATGGATGTATTGCATTTTTTTTTAAAATACCAAAATGCGATTTTATATTAATGTAATCCGCTTGCAAATTCGACGCTGATTCCGAATCTGTAATCGGTTCTACGCTACGTTCATTATTAAGCATTTTTGGCGATAATATATATATCGACTTAAAGGTTTCCCATTGTGCGATGGATGTATTGCAATTTTTTTTTAAATACTAAAATGCGATTTTATATTAATGTAATCCGCTTGCAAATTCGACGCTGATTCCGAATCTGTAATCGGTTTTACGCTACGTTCATTATTAAGCATTTTTGGCGATATTATATATATCGATTTAAAGGTTTCCAATTGTGCGATGGATGTATTGCATTTTTTTTTAAATACCAAAATGCGATTTTATATTAATGTAATCCGCTTGCAAATTCGACGCTGATTCCGAATCTGTAATCGGTTTTACGCTACGTTCATTATTAAGCATTTTTGGCGATATTATATATATCGATTTAAAGGTTTCCCATTGTGCGATGGATGTATTGCATTTTTTTTTAAAATACCAAAATGCGATTTTATATTAATGTAATCCGCTTGCAAATTCGACGCTGATTCCGAATCTGTAATCGGTTCTACGCTACGTTCATTATTAAGCATTTTTGGCGATAATATATATATCGACTTAAAGGTTTCCCATTGTGCGATGGATGTAAAGCAATTTTTTTTAAAATACCAAAATGCGATTTTATATTAATGTAATCCGCTTGCAAATTCGACGCTGATTCCGAATCTGTAATCGGTTTTACGCTACGTTCATTATTAAGCATTTTTGGCGATAATATATATATCGACTTAAAGGTTTCCCATTGTGCGATGGATGTAATGCAATTTTTTTTAAAATACCAAAATGCGATTTTATATTAATGTAATCCGCTTGCAAATTCGACGCTGATTCCGAATCTGTAATCGGTTTTACGCTACGTTCATTATTAAGCATTTTTGGCGATAATATATATATCGACTTAAAGGTTTCCCATTGTGCGATGGATGTATTGCATTTTTTTTAAAAATACTAAAATGCGATTTTATATTAATGTAATCCGCTTGCAAATTCGACGCTGATTCCGAATCTGTAATCGGTTTTACGCTACGTTCATTATTAAGCATTTTTGGCGATATTATATATATCGATTTAAAGGTTTCCAATTGTGCGATGGATGTATTGCATTTTTTTTTAAAATACCAAAATGCGATTTTATATTAATGTAATCCGCTTGCAAATTCGACGCTGATTCCGAATCTGTAATCGGTTTTACGCTACGTTCATTATTAAGCATTTTTGGCGATATTATATATATCGATTTAAAGGTTTCCCATTGTGCGATGGATGTATTGCATTTTTTTTTAAAATACCAAAATGCGATTTTATATTAATGTAATCCGCTTGCAAATTCGACGCTGATTCCGAATCTGTAATCGGTTCTACGCTACGTTCATTATTAAGCATTTTTGGCGATAATATATATATCGACTTAAAGGTTTCCCATTGTGCGATGGATGTAAAGCAATTTTTTTAAAATACCAAAATGCGATTTTATATTAATGTAATCCGCTTGCAAATTCGACGCTGATTCCGAATCTGTAATCGGTTCTACGCTACGTTCATTATTAAGCATTTTTGGCGATAATATATATATCGACTTAAAGGTTTCCCATTGTGCGATGGATGTATTGCATTTTTTTTTAAAATACCAAAATGCGATTTTATATTAATGTAATCCGCTTGCAAATTCGACGCTGATTCCGAATCTGTAATCGGTTCTACGCTACGTTCATTATTAAGCATTTTTGGCGATAATATATATATCGACTTAAAGGTTTCCCATTGTGCGATGGATGTATTGCAATTTTTTTTTAAATACTAAAATGCGATTTTATATTAATGTAATCCGCTTGCAAATTCGACGCTGATTCCGAATCTGTAATCGGTTTTACGCTACGTTCATTATTAAGCATTTTTGGCGATATTATATATATCGATTTAAAGGTTTCCAATTGTGCGATGGATGTATTGCATTTTTTTTTAAATACCAAAATGCGATTTTATATTAATGTAATCCGCTTGCAAATTCGACGCTGATTCCGAATCTGTAATCGGTTTTACGCTACGTTCATTATTAAGCATTTTTGGCGATATTATATATATCGATTTAAAGGTTTCCCATTGTGCGATGGATGTATTGCATTTTTTTTTAAATACCAAAATGCGATTTTATATTAATGTAATCCGCTTGCAAATTCGACGCTGATTCCGAATCTGTAATCGGTTCTACGCTACGTTCATTATTAAGCATTTTTGGCGATAATATATATATCGACTTAAAGGTTTCCCATTGTGCGATGGATGTAAAGCAATTTTTTTTAAAATACCAAAATGCGATTTTATATTAATGTAATCCGCTTGCAAATTCGACGCTGATTCCGAATCTGTAATCGGTTTTACGCTACGTTCATTATTAAGCATTTTTGGCGATAATATATATATCGACTTAAAGGTTTCCCATTGTGCGATGGATGTAAAGCAATTTTTTTTAAAATACCAAAATGCGATTTTATATTAATGTAATCCGCTTGCAAATTCGACGCTGATTCCGAATCTGTAATCGGTTCTACGCTACGTTCATTATTAAGCATTTTTGGCGATAATATATATATCGACTTAAAGGTTTCCCATTGTGCGATGGATGTATTGCATTTTTTTTTAAAATACCAAAATGCGATTTTATATTAATGTAATCCGCTTGCAAATTCGACGCTGATTCCGAATCTGTAATCGGTTCTACGCTACGTTCATTATTAAGCATTTTTGGCGATAATATATATATCGACTTAAAGGTTTCCCATTGTGCGATGGATGTATTGCAATTTTTTTTTAAATACTAAAATGCGATTTTATATTAATGTAATCCGCTTGCAAATTCGACGCTGATTCCGAATCTGTAATCGGTTTTACGCTACGTTCATTATTAAGCATTTTGGCGATATTATATATATCGATTTAAAGGTTTCCAATTGTGCGATGGATGTATTGCATTTTTTTTTAAATACCAAAATGCGATTTTATATTAATGTAATCCGCTTGCAAATTCGACGCTGATTCCGAATCTGTAATCGGTTTTACGCTACGTTCATTATTAAGCATTTTTGGCGATATTATATATATCGATTTAAAGGTTTCCCATTGTGCGATGGATGTATTGCATTTTTTTTTAAAATACCAAAATGCGATTTTATATTAATGTAATCCGCTTGCAAATTCGACGCTGATTCCGAATCTGTAATCGGTTTTACGCTACGTTCATTATTAAGCATTTTTGGCGATAATATATATATCGACTTAAAGGTTTCCCATTGTGCGATGGATGTAAAGCCATTTTTTTTAAAATACCAAAATGCGATTTTATATTAATGTAATCCGCTTGCAAATTCGACGCTGATTCCGAATCTGTAATCGGTTTTACGCTACGTTCATTATTAAGCATTTTTGGCGATATTATATATATCGATTTAAAGGTTTCCAATTGTGCGATGGATGTATTGCATTTTTTTTTAAAATACCAAATGCGATTTTATATTAATGTAATCCGCTTGCAAATTCGACGCTGATTCCGAATCTGTAATCGGTTTTACGCTACGTTCATTATTAAGCATTTTTGGCGATATTATATATATCGATTTAAAGGTTTCCCATTGTGCGATGGATGTATTGCATTTTTTTTTAAAATACCAAAATGCGATTTTATATTAATGTAATCCGCTTGCAAATTCGACGCTGATTCCGAATCTGTAATCGGTTCTACGCTACGTTCATTATTAAGCATTTTTGGCGATAATATATATATCGACTTAAAGGTTTCCCATTGTGCGATGGATGTAAAGCAATTTTTTTTAAAATACCAAAATGCGATTTTATATTAATGTAATCCGCTTGCAAATTCGACGCTGATTCCGAATCTGTAATCGGTTCTACGCTACGTTCATTATTAAGCATTTTTGGCGATAATATATATATCGACTTAAAGGTTTCCCATTGTGCGATGGATGTATTGCATTTTTTTTTAAAATACCAAAATGCGATTTTATATTAATGTAATCCGCTTGCAAATTCGACGCTGATTCCGAATCTGTAATCGGTTCTACGCTACGTTCATTATTAAGCATTTTTGGCGATAATATATATATCGACTTAAAGGTTTCCCATTGTGCGATGGATGTATTGCAATTTTTTTTTAAATACTAAAATGCGATTTTATATTAATGTAATCCGCTTGCAAATTCGACGCTGATTCCGAATCTGTAATCGGTTTTACGCTACGTTCATTATTAAGCATTTTTGGCGATATTATATATATCGATTTAAAGGTTTCCAATTGTGCGATGGATGTATTGCATTTTTTTTTTAAATACCAAAATGCGATTTTATATTAATGTAATCCGCTTGCAAATTCGACGCTGATTCCGAATCTGTAATCGGTTTTACGCTACGTTCATTATTAAGCATTTTTGGCGATATTATATATATCGATTTAAAGGTTTCCCATTGTGCGATGGATGTATTGCATTTTTTTTTAAAATACCAAAATGCGATTTTATATTAATGTAATCCGCTTGCAAATTCGACGCTGATTCCGAATCTGTAATCGGTTCTACGCTACGTTCATTATTAAGCATTTTTGGCGATAATATATATATCGACTTAAAGGTTTCCCATTGTGCGATGGATGTAAAGCAATTTTTTTTAAAATACCAAAATGCGATTTTATATTAATGTAATCCGCTTGCAAATTCGACGCTGATTCCGAATCTGTAATCGGTTTTACGCTACGTTCATTATTAAGCATTTTTGGCGATAATATATATATCGACTTAAAGGTTTCCCATTGTGCGATGGATGTAATGCAATTTTTTTTAAAATACCAAAATGCGATTTTATATTAATGTAATCCGCTTGCAAATTCGACGCTGATTCCGAATCTGTAATCGGTTTTACGCTACGTTCATTATTAAGCATTTTTGGCGATAATATATATATCGACTTAAAGGTTTCCCATTGTGCGATGGATGTATTGCATTTTTTTTAAAAATACTAAAATGCGATTTTATATTAATGTAATCCGCTTGCAAATTCGACGCTGATTCCGAATCTGTAATCGGTTTTATGCTACGTTCATTATTAAGCATTTTTGGCGATAATATATATATCGACTTAAAGGTTTCCCATTGTGCGATGGATGTATTGAATTTTTTTTTAAAATACCAAAATGCGATTTTATATTAATGTAATCCGCTTGCAAATTCGACGCTGATTCCGAATCTGTAATCGGTTTTACGCTACGTTCATTATTAAGCATTTTTGGCGATATTATATATATCGATTTAAAGGTTTCCCATTGTGCGATGGATGTATTGAATTTTTTTTTAAAATACCAAAATGCGATTTTATATTAATGTAATCCGCTTGCAAATTCGACGCTGATTCCGAATCTGTAATCGGTTTTACGCTACGTTCATTATTAAGCATTTTTGGCGATATTATATATATCGATTTAAAGGTTTCCCATTGTGCGATGGATGTATTGCATTTTTTTTTAAATACCAAAATGCGATTTTATATTAATGTAATCCGCTTGCAAATTCGACGCTGATTCCGAATCTGTAATCGGTTTTACGCTACGTTCATTATTAAGCATTTTTGGCGATAATATATATATCGACTTAAAGGTTTCCCATTGTGCGATGGATGTAAAGCCATTTTTTTTAAAATACCAAAATGCGATTTTATATTAATGTAATCCGCTTGCAAATTCGACGCTGATTCCGAATCTGTAATCGGTTTTACGCTACGTTCATTATTAAGCATTTTTGGCGATAATATATATATCGACTTAAAGGTTTCCCATTGTGCGATGGATGTATTGCATTTTTTTTTTAAAATACCAAAATGCGATTTTATATTAATGTAATCCGCTTGCAAATTCGACGCTGATTCCGAATCTGTAATCGGTTCTACGCTACGTTCATTATTAAGCATTTTTGGCGATAATATATATATCGACTTAAAGGTTTCCCATTGTGCGATGGATGTATTGCAATTTTTTTTTAAATACTAAAATGCGATTTTATATTAATGTAATCCGCTTGCAAATTCGACGCTGATTCCGAATCTGTAATCGGTTTTACGCTACGTTCATTATTAAGCATTTTTGGCGATATTATATATATCGATTTAAAGGTTTCCAATTGTGCGATGGATGTATTGCATTTTTTTTTAAAATACCAAAATGCGATTTTATATTAATGTAATCCGCTTGCAAATTCGACGCTGATTCCGAATCTGTAATCGGTTTTACGCTACGTTCATTATTAAGCATTTTTGGCGATATTATATATATCGATTTAAAGGTTTCCCATTGTGCGATGGATGTATTGCATTTTTTTTTAAATACCAAAATGCGATTTTATATTAATGTAATCCGCTTGCAAATTCGACGCTGATTCCGAATCTGTAATCGGTTCTACGCTACGTTCATTATTAAGCATTTTTGGCGATAATATATATATCGACTTAAAGGTTTCCCATTGTGCGATGGATGTAAAGCAATTTTTTTTAAAATACCAAAATGCGATTTTATATTAATGTAATCCGCTTGCAAATTCGACGCTGATTCCGAATCTGTAATCGGTTTTACGCTACGTTCATTATTAAGCATTTTTGGCGATAATATATATATCGACTTAAAGGTTTCCCATTGTGCGATGGATGTAATGCAATTTTTTTTAAAATACCAAAATGCGATTTTATATTAATGTAATCCGCTTGCAAATTCGACGCTGATTCCGAATCTGTAATCGGTTTTACGCTACGTTCATTATTAAGCATTTTTGGCGATAATATATATATCGACTTAAAGGTTTCCCATTGTGCGATGGATGTATTGCATTTTTTTTAAAAATACTAAAATGCGATTTTATATTAATGTAATCCGCTTGCAAATTCGACGCTGATTCCGAATCTGTAATCGGTTTTACGCTACGTTCATTATTAAGCATTTTTGGCGATATTATATATATCGATTTAAAGGTTTCCAATTGTGCGATGGATGTATTGCATTTTTTTTTAAAATACCAAAATGCGATTTTATATTAATGTAATCCGCTTGCAAATTCGACGCTGATTCCGAATCTGTAATCGGTTTTACGCTACGTTCATTATTAAGCATTTTTGGCGATATTATATATATCGATTTAAAGGTTTCCCATTGTGCGATGGATGTATTGCATTTTTTTTTAAAATACCAAAATGCGATTTTATATTAATGTAATCCGCTTGCAAATTCGACGCTGATTCCGAATCTGTAATCGGTTCTACGCTACGTTCATTATTAAGCATTTTTGGCGATAATATATATATCGACTTAAAGGTTTCCCATTGTGCGATGGATGTAAAGCAATTTTTTTTAAAATACCAAAATGCGATTTTATATTAATGTAATCCGCTTGCAAATTCGACGCTGATTCCGAATCTGTAATCGGTTCTACGCTACGTTCATTATTAAGCATTTTTGGCGATAATATATATATCGACTTAAAGGTTTCCCATTGTGCGATGGATGTATTGCATTTTTTTTTAAAATACCAAAATGCGATTTTATATTAATGTAATCCGCTTGCAAATTCGACGCTGATTCCGAATCTGTAATCGGTTCTACGCTACGTTCATTATTAAGCATTTTTGGCGATAATATATATATCGACTTAAAGGTTTCCCATTGTGCGATGGATGTATTGCAATTTTTTTTTTAAATACTAAAATGCGATTTTATATTAATGTAATCCGCTTGCAAATTCGACGCTGATTCCGAATCTGTAATCGGTTTTACGCTACGTTCATTATTAAGCATTTTTGGCGATATTATATATATCGATTTAAAGGTTTCCAATTGTGCGATGGATGTATTGCATTTTTTTTTTAAATACCAAAATGCGATTTTATATTAATGTAATCCGCTTGCAAATTCGACGCTGATTCCGAATCTGTAATCGGTTTTACGCTACGTTCATTATTAAGCATTTTTGGCGATATTATATATATCGATTTAAAGGTTTCCCATTGTGCGATGGATGTATTGCATTTTTTTTTAAAATACCAAAATGCGATTTTATATTAATGTAATCCGCTTGCAAATTCGACGCTGATTCCGAATCTGTAATCGGTTCTACGCTACGTTCATTATTAAGCATTTTTGGCGATAATATATATATCGACTTAAAGGTTTCCCATTGTGCGATGGATGTAAAGCAATTTTTTTTAAAATACCAAAATGCGATTTTATATTAATGTAATCCGCTTGCAAATTCGACGCTGATTCCGAATCTGTAATCGGTTTTACGCTACGTTCATTATTAAGCATTTTTGGCGATAATATATATATCGACTTAAAGGTTTCCCATTGTGCGATGGATGTAATGCAATTTTTTTTAAAATACCAAAATGCGATTTTATATTAATGTAATCCGCTTGCAAATTCGACGCTGATTCCGAATCTGTAATCGGTTTTACGCTACGTTCATTATTAAGCATTTTTGGCGATAATATATATATCGACTTAAAGGTTTCCCATTGTGCGATGGATGTATTGCATTTTTTTTAAAATACTAAAATGCGATTTTATATTAATGTAATCCGCTTGCAAATTCGACGCTGATTCCGAATCTGTAATCGGTTTTACGCTACGTTCATTATTAAGCATTTTTGGCGATATTATATATATCGATTTAAAGGTTTCCAATTGTGCGATGGATGTATTGCATTTTTTTTTAAAATACCAAAATGCGATTTTATATTAATGTAATCCGCTTGCAAATTCGACGCTGATTCCGAATCTGTAATCGGTTTTACGCTACGTTCATTATTAAGCATTTTTGGCGATATTATATATATCGATTTAAAGGTTTCCCATTGTGCGATGGATGTATTGCATTTTTTTTTTAAATACCAAAATGCGATTTTATATTAATGTAATCCGCTTGCAAATTCGACGCTGATTCCGAATCTGTAATCGGTTCTACGCTACGTTCATTATTAAGCATTTTTGGCGATAATATATATATCGACTTAAAGGTTTCCCATTGTGCGATGGATGTAAAGCAATTTTTTTTAAAATACCAAAATGCGATTTTATATTAATGTAATCCGTTTGCAAATTCGACGCTGATTCCGAATCTGTAATCGGTTCTACGCTACGTTCATTATTAAGCATTTTTGGCGATAATATATATATCGACTTAAAGGTTTCCCATTGTGCGATGGATGTAAAGCAATTTTTTTTAAAATACCAAAATGCGATTTTATATTAATGTAATCCGCTTGC
Source organism: Nephrotoma appendiculata (assembly GCA_947310385.1). NCBI lineage: Eukaryota > Metazoa > Arthropoda > Insecta > Diptera > Tipulidae > Nephrotoma > Nephrotoma appendiculata. The sequence goes on along the minus strand of OX371223.1, from coordinate 38,558 downwards.
AAATTCGACGCTGATTCCGAATCTGTAATCGGTTTTACGCTACGTTCATTATTAAGCATTTTTGGCGATAATATATATATCGACTTAAAGGTTTCCCATTGTGCGATGGATGTAATGCAATTTTTTTTAAAATACCAAAATGCGATTTTATATTAATGTAATCCGCTTGCAAATTCGACGCTGATTCCGAATCTGTAATCGGTTTTACGCTACGTTCATTATTAAGCATTTTTGGCGATAATATATATATCGACTTAAAGGTTTCCCATTGTGCGATGGATGTATTGCATTTTTTTTAAAAATACTAAAATGCGATTTTATATTAATGTAATCCGCTTGCAAATTCGACGCTGATTCCGAATCTGTAATCGGTTTTACGCTACGTTCATTATTAAGCATTTTTGGCGATATTATATATATCGATTTAAAGGTTTCCAATTGTGCGATGGATGTATTGCATTTTTTTTTAAATACCAAAATGCGATTTTATATTAATGTAATCCGCTTGCAAATTCGACGCTGATTCCGAATCTGTAATCGGTTTTACGCTACGTTCATTATTAAGCATTTTTGGCGATAATATATATATCGACTTAAAGGTTTCCCATTGTGCGATGGATGTAAAGCCATTTTTTTTAAAATACCAAAATGCGATTTTATATTAATGTAATCCGCTTGCAAATTCGACGCTGATTCCGAATCTGTAATCGGTTTTACGCTACGTTCATTATTAAGCATTTTTGGCGATATTATATATATATCGATTTAAAGGTTTCCCATTGTGCGATGGATGTATTGCATTTTTTTTTAAAATACCAAAATGCGATTTTATATTAATGTAATCCGCTTGCAAATTCGACGCTGATTCCGAATCTGTAATCGGTTCTACGCTACGTTCATTATTAAGCATTTTTGGCGATAATATATATATCGACTTAAAGGTTTCCCATTGTGCGATGGATGTAATGCAATTTTTTTTAAAATACCAAAATGCGATTTTATATTAATGTAATCCGCTTGCAAATTCGACGCTGATTCCGAATCTGTAATCGGTTTTACGCTACGTTTATTATTAAGCATTTTTGGCGATAATATATATATCGACTTAAAGGTTTCCCATTGTGCGATGGATGTAATGCAATTTTTTTTAAAATACCAAAATGCGATTTTATATTAATGTAATCCGCTTGCAAATTCGACGCTGATTCCGAATCTGTAATCGGTTTTACGCTACGTTCATTATTAAGCATTTTTGGCGATAATATATATATCGACTTAAAGGTTTCCCATTGTGCGATGGATGTATTGCATTTTTTTTAAAAATACTAAAATGCGATTTTATATTAATGTAATCCGCTTGCAAATTCGACGCTGATTCCGAATCTGTAATCGGTTTTACGCTACGTTCATTATTAAGCATTTTTGGCGATATTATATATATCGATTTAAAGGTTTCCAATTGTGCGATGGATGTATTGCATTTTTTTTTAAAATACCAAAATGCGATTTTATATTAATGTAATCCGCTTGCAAATTCGACGCTGATTCCGAATCTGTAATCGGTTTTACGCTACGTTCATTATTAAGCATTTTTGGCGATATTATATATATCGATTTAAAGGTTTCCCATTGTGCGATGGATGTATTGCATTTTTTTTTAAAATACCAAAATGCGATTTTATATTAATGTAATCCGCTTGCAAATTCGACGCTGATTCCGAATCTGTAATCGGTTCTACGCTACGTTCATTATTAAGCATTTTTGGCGATAATATATATATCGACTTAAAGGTTTCCCATTGTGCGATGGATGTAAAGCAATTTTTTTTAAAATACCAAAATGCGATTTTATATTAATGTAATCCGCTTGCAAATTCGACGCTGATTCCGAATCTGTAATCGGTTCTACGCTACGTTCATTATTAAGCATTTTTGGCGATAATATATATATCGACTTAAAGGTTTCCCATTGTGCGATGGATGTAAAGCAATTTTTTTTAAAATACCAAAATGCGATTTTATATTAATGTAATCCGCTTGCAAATTCGACGCTGATTCCGAATCTGTAATCGGTTTTACGCTACGTTCATTATTAAGCATTTTTGGCGATAATATATATATCGACTTAAAGGTTTCCCATTGTGCGATGGATGTAATGCAATTTTTTTTAAAATACCAAAATGCGATTTTATATTAATGTAATCCGCTTGCAAATTCGACGCTGATTCCGAATCTGTAATCGGTTTTACGCTACGTTCATTATTAAGCATTTTTGGCGATAATATATATATCGACTTAAAGGTTTCCCATTGTGCGATGGATGTATTGCATTTTTTTTAAAAATACTAAAATGCGATTTTATATTAATGTAATCCGCTTGCAAATTCGACGCTGATTCCGAATCTGTAATCGGTTTTACGCTACGTTCATTATTAAGCATTTTTGGCGATATTATATATATCGATTTAAAGGTTTCCAATTGTGCGATGGATGTACTGCATTTTTTTTTAAAATACCAAAATGCGATTTTATATTAATGTAATCCGCTTGCAAATTCGACGCTGATTCCGAATCTGTAATCGGTTTTACGCTACGTTCATTATTAAGCATTTTTGGCGATAATATATATATCGACTTAAAGGTTTCCCATTGTGCGATGGATGTAAAGCCATTTTTTTTAAAATACCAAAATGCGATTTTATATTAATGTAATCCGCTTGCAAATTCGACGCTGATTCCGAATCTGTAATCGGTTTTACGCTACGTTCATTATTAAGCATTTTTGGCGATAATATATATATCGACTTAAAGGTTTCCCATTGTGCGATGGATGTATTGCATTTTTTTTTAAAATACCAAAATGCAAAAATCCAAAATATAATCCAAAATATAAAATCGCATTTTGGTATTTAAAAAAAAAATGCAATACATCCATCGCACAATGGGAAACCTTTAAATCGATATATATAATATCGCCAAAAATGCTTAATAATGAACGTAGCGTAAAACCGATTACAGATTCGGAATCAGCGTCGAATTTGCAAGCGGATTACATTAATATAAAATCGCATTTTAGTATTTTAAAAAAAATTGCAATACATCCATCGCACAATGGGAAACCTTTAAGTCGATATATATATTATAGCCGAAAATGCTTATTAATGAACGTAGCGTAAAACTGATTACAGATTCGGAATCAGCGTCAAATTTGCAAGCGGATTACATTAATATAAAATCGCATTTTGGTATTTTTAAAAAAAATGCAATACATCCATCGCACAATGGGAAACCTTTAAGTCGATATATATATTATCGCCAAAAATGCTTAATAATGAACGTAGCGTAGAACCGATTACAGATTCGGAATCAGCGTCGAATTTGCAAGCGGATTACATTAATATAAAATCGCATTTTGGTATTTTAAAAAAAAATGCAATACATCCATCGCACAATGGGAAACCTTTAAATCGATATATATAATATCGCCAAAAATGCTTAATAATGAACGTAGCGTAAAACCGATTACAGATTCGGAATCAGCGTCGAATTTGCAAGCGGATTACATTAATATAAAATGATGATTCCGAATCTGTAATCAGTTTTACGCTACGTTCATTAATAAGCATTTTCGGCTATAATATATATATCGACTTAAAGGTTTCCCATTGTGCGATGGATGTAATGCAATTTTTTTTAAAATACCAAAATGCGATTTTATATTAATGTAATCCGCTTGCAAATTCGACGCTGATTCCGAATCTGTAATCGGTTTTACGCTACGTAAATTATTAAGCATTTTTGGCGATATTATATATATCGATTTAATGGTTTCCCATTGTGCGATGGATGTATTGCATTTTTTTTTAAAATACTAAAATGCGATTTTATATTAATGTAATCCGCTTGCAAATTCGACGCTGATTCCGAATCTGTAATCAGTTTTACGCTACGTTCATTAATAAGCATTTTCGGCTATAATATATATATCGACTTAAAGGTTTCCCATTGTGCGATGGATGTATTGCAATTTTTTTTAAAATACTAAAATGCGATTTTATATTAATGTAATCCGCTTGCAAATTTGACGCTGATTCCGAATCTGTAATCGGTTTTACGCTCCATCGCACAATGGGAAACCTTTAAGTCGATATATATATTATCGCCAAAAATGCTTAATAATGAACGTAGCGGAAAACCGATTACAGATTCGGAATCAGCGTCGAATTTGCAAGCGGATTACATTAATATAAAATCGCATTTTGGTATTTTAAAAAAAAATGCAATACATCCATCGCACAATTGGAAACCTTTAAATCGATATATATAATATCGCCAAAAATGCTTAATAATGAACGTAGCGTAAAACCGATTACAGATTCGGAATCATCGTCGAATTTGCAAGCGGATTACATTAATATAAAATCGCATTTTGGTATTTTAAAAAAAATTGCTTTACATCCATCGCACAATGGGAAACCTTTAAGTCGATATATATATTATCGCCAAAAATGCTTAATAATGAACGTAGCGTAAAACCGATTACAGATTCGGAATCAGCGTCGAATTTGCAAGCGGATTACATTAATATAAAATCGCATTTTAGTATTTTAAAAAAAAATGCAATACATCCATCGCACAATGGGAAACCATTAAATCGATATATATAATATCGCCAAAAATGCTTAATAATTTACGTAGCGTAAAACCGATTACAGATTCGGAATCAGCGTCGAATTTGCAAGCGGATTACATTAATATAAAATCGCATTTTGGTATTTTAAAAAAAATTGCATTACATCCATCGCACAATGGGAAACCTTTAAGTCGATATATATATTATAGCCGAAAATGCTTATTAATGAACGTAGCGTAAAACTGATTACAGATTCGGAATCAGCGTCGAATTTGCAAGCGGATTACATTAATATAAAATCGCATTTTGGTATTTTAAAAAAAAATGCAATACATCCATCGCACAATGGGAAACCTTTAAGTCGATATATATATATTATCGCCAAAAATGCTTAATAATGAACGTAGCGTAAAACCGATTACAGATTCGGAATCAGCGTCGAATTTGCAAGCGGATTACATTAATATAAAATCGCATTTTGGTATTTTAAAAAAAATTGCTGATTCCGAATCTGTAATCAGTTTTACGCTACGTTCATTAATAAGCATTTTCGGCTATAATATATATATCGACTTAAAGGTTTCCCATTGTGCGATGGATGTATTGCAATTTTTTTTAAAATACTAAAATGCGATTTTATATTAATGTAATCCGCTTGCAAATTTGACGCTGATTCCGAATCTGTAATCGGTTTTACGCTACGTTCATTATTAAGCATTTTTGGCGATATTATATATATTGATTTAAAGGTTTCCCATTGTGCGATGGATGTATTGCATTTTTTTTTAAAATACCAAAATGCGATTTTATATTAATGTAATCCGCTTGCAAATTCGACGCTGATTCCGAATCTGTAATCGGTTTTACGCTACGTTCATTATTAAGCATTTTTGGCGATAATATATATATCGACTTAAAGGTTTCCCATTGTGCGATGGATGTAATGCAATTTTTTTTAAAATACCAAAATGCGATTTTATATTAATGTAATCCGCTTGCAAATTCGACGCTGATTCCGAATCTGTAATCGGTTTTACGCTACGTTCATTATTAAGCATTTTTGGCGATAATATATATATCGACTTAAAGGTTTCCCATTGTGCGATGGATGTAATGCAATTTTTTTTAAAATACCAAAATGCGATTTTATATTAATGTAATCCGCTTGCAAATTCGACGCTGATTCCGAATCTGTAATCGGTTTTACGCTACGTTCATTATTAAGCATTTTTGGCGATAATATATATATCGACTTAAAGGTTTCCCATTGTGCGATGGATGTAATGCAATTTTTTTAAAATACCAAAATGCGATTTTATATTAATGTAATCCGCTTGCAAATTCGACGCTGATTCCGAATCTGTAATCGGTTTTACGCTACGTTCATTATTAAGCATTTTTGGCGATAATATATATATCGACTTAAAGGTTTCCCATTGTGCGATGGATGTATTGCATTTTTTTTTTAAATACCAAAATGCGATTTTATATTAATGTAATCCGCTTGCAAATTCGACGCTGATTCCGAATCTGTAATCAGTTTTACGCTACGTTCATTAATAAGCATTTTCGGCTATAATATATATATCGACTTAAAGGTTTCCCATTGTGCGATGGATGTATTGCAATTTTTTTTAAAATACTAAAATGCGATTTTATATTAATGTAATCCGCTTGCAAATTCGACGCTGATTCCGAATCTGTAATCGGTTTTACGCTACGTTCATTATTAAGCATTTTTGGCGATATTATATATATCGATTTAAAGGTTTCCCATTGTGCGATTGATGTATTGCATTTTTTTTTTAAATACCAAAATGCGATTTTATATTAATGTAATCCGCTTGCAAATTCGACGCTGATTCCGAATCTGTAATCGGTTTTACGCTACGTTCATTATTAAGCATTTTTGGCGATAATATATATATCGACTGAAAGGTTTCCCATTGTGCGATGGATGTAAAGCAATTTTTTTTTAAATACCAAAATGCGATTTTATATTAATGTAATCTGCTTGCAAATTCGATGCTGATTCCGAATCTGTAATCGGTTTTACGCTACGTTCATTATTAAGCATTTTTGGCGATAATATATATATCGACTTAAAGGTTTCCCATTGTGCGATGGATGTAATGCAATTTTTTTTAAAATACCAAAATGCGATTTTATATTAATGTAATCCGCTTGCAAATTTGACGCTGATTCCGAATCTGTAATCGGTTTTACGCTACGTTCATTATTAAGCATTTTTGGCGATAATATATATATCGACTTAAAGGTTTCCCATTGTGCGATGGATGTAATGCAATTTTTTTTAAAATACCAAAATGCGATTTTATATTAATGTAATCCGCTTGCAAATTCGACGCTAATTCCGAATCTGTAATCAGTTTTACGCTACGTTCATTATTAAGCATTTTTGGCGATAATATATATATCGACTTAAAGGTTTCCCATTGTGCGATGGATGTATTGCATTTTTTTTAAAATACCAAAATGCGATTTTATATTAATGTAATCCGCTTGCAAATTCGACGCTGATTCCGAATCTGTAATCAGTTTTACGCTACGTTCATTAATAAGCATTTTCGGCTATAATATATATATCGACTTAAAGGTTTCCCATTGTGCGATGGATGTATTGCATTTTTTTTTAAAATACCAAAATGCGATTTTATATTAATGTAATCCGCTTGCAAATTCGACGCTGATTCCGAATCTGTAATCGGTTCTACGCTACGTTCATTATTAAGCATTTTTGGCGATAATATATATATCGACTTAAAGGTTTCCCATTGTGCGATGGATGTATTGCATTTTTTTTTAAAATACCAAAATGCGATTTTATATTAATGTAATCCGCTTGCAAATTCGACGCTGATTCCGAATCTGTAATCGGTTCTACGCTACGTTCATTATTAAGCATTTTTGGCGATAATATATATATCGACTTAAAGGTTTCCCATTGTGCGATGGATGTAAAGCAATTTTTTTTAAAATACCAAAATGCGATTTTATATTAATGTAATCCGCTTGCAAATTTGACGCTGATTCCGAATCTGTAATCGGTTTTACGCTACGTTCATTATTAAGCATTTTTGGCGATAATATATATATCGACTTAAAGGTTTCCCATTGTGCGATGGATGTAATGCAATTTTTTTTAAAATACCAAAATGCGATTTTATATTAATGTAATCCGCTTGCAAATTCGACGCTGATTCCGAATCTGTAATCAGTTTTACGCTACGTTCATTATTAAGCATTTTTGGCGATAATATATATATCGACTTAAAGGTTTCCCATTGTGCGATGGATGTATTGCATTTTTTTTTAAAATACCAAAATGCGATTTTATATTAATGTAATCCGCTTGCAAATTCGACGCTGATTCCGAATCTGTAATCAGTTTTACGCTACGTTCATTAATAAGCATTTTCGGCTATAATATATATATCGACTTAAAGGTTTCCCATTGTGCGATGGATGTATTGCATTTTTTTTTAAAATACCAAAATGCGATTTTATATTAATGTAATCCGCTTGCAAATTCGACGCTGATTCCGAATCTGTAATCGGTTCTACGCTACGTTCATTATTAAGCATTTTTGGCGATAATATATATATCGACTTAAAGGTTTCCCATTGTGCGATGGATGTATTGTATTTTTTTTTAAAATACCAAAATGCGATTTTATATTAATGTAATCCGCTTGCAAATTCGACGCTGATTCCGAATCTGTAATCGGTTCTACGCTACGTTCATTATTAAGCATTTTTGGCGATAATATATATATCGACTTAAAGGTTTCCCATTGTGCGATGGATGTAAAGCAATTTTTTTTAAAATACCAAAATGCGATTTTATATTAATGTAATCCGCTTGCAAATTCGACGCTGATTCCGAATCTGTAATCGGTTTTACGCTACGTTCATTATTAAGCATTTTTGGCGATAATATATATATCGACTTAAAGGTTTCCCATTGTGCGATGGATGTATTGCAATTTTTTTTTAAATACTAAAATGCGATTTTATATTAATGTAATCCGCTTGCAAATTCGACGCTGATTCCGAATCTGTAATCGGTTTTACGCTACGTTCATTATTAAGCATTTTTGGCGATATTATATATATCGATTTAAATGTTTCCCATTGTGCGATGGATGTATTGCATTTTTTTTTAAAATACCAAAATGCGATTTTATATTAATGTAATCCGCTTGCAAATTCGACGCTGATTCCGAATCTGTAATCGGTTTTACGCTACGTTCATTATTAAGCATTTTTGGCGATAATATATATATCGACTTAAAGGTTTCCCATTGTGCGATGGATGTAATGCAATTTTTTTTTAAATACCAAAATGCGATTTTATATTAATGTAATCCGCTTGCAAATTCGACGCTGATTCCGAATCTGTAATCGGTTTTACGCTACGTTCATTATTAAGCATTTTTGGCGATATTATATATATCGATTTAAAGGTTTCCCATTGTGCGATGGATGTATTGCATTTTTTTTTAAAATACCAAAATGCGATTTTATATTAATGTAATCCGCTTGCAAATTCTACGCTGATTCCGAATCTGTAATCGGTTCTACGCTACGTTCATTATTAAGCATTTTTGGCGATAATATATATATCGACTTAAAGGTTTCCCATTGTGCGATGGATGTAAAGCAATTTTTTTTAAAATACTAAAATGCGATTTTATATTAATGTAATCCGCTTGCAAATTCGACGCTGATTCCGAATCTGTAATCGGTTTTATGCTACGTTCATTATTAAGCATTTTTGGCGATATTATATATATCGACTTAAATGTTTCCCATTGTGCGATGGATGTATTGCATTTTTTTTTAAAATACCAAAATGCGATTTTATATTAATGTAATCCGCTTGCAAATTCGACGCTGATTCCGAATCTGTAATCGGTTTTATGCTACGTTCATTATTAAGCATTTTTGGCGATATTATATATATCGACTTAAAGGTTTCCCATTGTGCGATGGATGTATTGAATTTTTTTTTAAAATACCAAAATGCGATTTTATATTAATGTAATCCGCTTGCAAATTCGACGCTGATTCCGAATCTGTAATCGGTTTTACGCTACGTTCATTATTAAGCATTTTTGGCGATATTATATATATCGATTTAAAGGTTTCCCATTGTGCGATGGATGTATTGAATTTTTTTTTAAAATACCAAAATGCGATTTTATATTAATGTAATCCGCTTGCAAATTCGACGCTGATTCCGAATCTGTAATCGGTTTTACGCTACGTTCATTATTAAGCATTTTTGGCGATATTATATATATCGATTTAAAGGTTTCCCATTGTGCGATGGATGTATTGCATTTTTTTTTAAAATACCAAAATGCGATTTTATATTAATGTAATCCGCTTGCAAATTCGACGCTGATTCCGAATCTGTAATCGGTTTTACGCTACGTTCATTATTAAGCATTTTTGGCGATAATATATATATCGACTTAAAGGTTTCCCATTGTGCGATGGATGTAAAGCCATTTTTTTTAAAATACCAAAATGCGATTTTATATTAATGTAATCCGCTTGCAAATTCGACGCTGATTCCGAATCTGTAATCGGTTCTACGCTACGTTCATTATTAAGCATTTTTGGCGATAATATATATATCGACTTAAAGGTTTCCCATTGTGCGATGGATGTAAAGCAATTTTTTTTAAAATACCAAAATGCGATTTTATATTAATGTAATCCGCTTGCAAATTTGACGCTGATTCCGAATCTGTAATCGGTTTTACGCTACGTTCATTATTAAGCATTTTTGGCGATAATATATATATCGACTTAAAGGTTTCCCATTGTGCGATGGATGTAATGCAATTTTTTTTAAAATACCAAAATGCGATTTTATATTAATGTAATCCGCTTGCAAATTCGACGCTGATTCCGAATCTGTAATCAGTTTTACGCTACGTTCATTATTAAGCATTTTTGGCGATAATATATATATCGACTTAAAGGTTTCCCATTGTGCGATGGATGTATTGCATTTTTTTTTAAAATACCAAAATGCGATTTTATATTAATGTAATCCGCTTGCAAATTCGACGCTGATTCCGAATCTGTAATCAGTTTTACGCTACGTTCATTAATAAGCATTTTCGGCTATAATATATATATCGACTTAAAGGTTTCCCATTGTGCGATGGATGTATTGCATTTTTTTTTAAAATACCAAAATGCGATTTTATATTAATGTAATCCGCTTGCAAATTCGACGCTGATTCCGAATCTGTAATCGGTTCTACGCTACGTTCATTATTAAGCATTTTTGGCGATAATATATATATCGACTTAAAGGTTTCCCATTGTGCGATGGATGTATTGTATTTTTTTTTAAAATACCAAAATGCGATTTTATATTAATGTAATCCGCTTGCAAATTCGACGCTGATTCCGAATCTGTAATCGGTTCTACGCTACGTTCATTATTAAGCATTTTTGGCGATAATATATATATCGACTTAAAGGTTTCCCATTGTGCGATGGATGTAAAGCAATTTTTTTTAAAATACCAAAATGCGATTTTATATTAATGTAATCCGCTTGCAAATTCGACGCTGATTCCGAATCTGTAATCGGTTTTACGCTACGTTCATTATTAAGCATTTTTGGCGATAATATATATATCGACTTAAAGGTTTCCCATTGTGCGATGGATGTATTGCAATTTTTTTTTAAATACTAAAATGCGATTTTATATTAATGTAATCCGCTTGCAAATTCGACGCTGATTCCGAATCTGTAATCGGTTTTACGCTACGTTCATTATTAAGCATTTTTGGCGATATTATATATATCGATTTAAATGTTTCCCATTGTGCGATGGATGTATTGCATTTTTTTTTAAAATACCAAAATGCGATTTTATATTAATGTAATCCGCTTGCAAATTCGACGCTGATTCCGAATCTGTAATCGGTTTTACGCTACGTTCATTATTAAGCATTTTTGGCGATAATATATATATCGACTTAAAGGTTTCCCATTGTGCGATGGATGTAATGCAATTTTTTTTTAAATACCAAAATGCGATTTTATATTAATGTAATCCGCTTGCAAATTCGACGCTGATTCCGAATCTGTAATCGGTTTTACGCTACGTTCATTATTAAGCATTTTTGGCGATATTATATATATCGATTTAAAGGTTTCCCATTGTGCGATGGATGTATTGCATTTTTTTTTAAAATACCAAAATGCGATTTTATATTAATGTAATCCGCTTGCAAATTCTACGCTGATTCCGAATCTGTAATCGGTTCTACGCTACGTTCATTATTAAGCATTTTTGGCGATAATATATATATCGACTTAAAGGTTTCCCATTGTGCGATGGATGTAAAGCAATTTTTTTTAAAATACTAAAATGCGATTTTATATTAATGTAATCCGCTTGCAAATTCGACGCTGATTCCGAATCTGTAATCGGTTTTATGCTACGTTCATTATTAAGCATTTTTGGCGATATTATATATATCGACTTAAATGTTTCCCATTGTGCGATGGATGTATTGCATTTTTTTTTAAAATACCAAAATGCGATTTTATATTAATGTAATCCGCTTGCAAATTCGACGCTGATTCCGAATCTGTAATCGGTTTTATGCTACGTTCATTATTAAGCATTTTTGGCGATATTATATATATCGACTTAAAGGTTTCCCATTGTGCGATGGATGTATTGAATTTTTTTTTAAAATACCAAAATGCGATTTTATATTAATGTAATCCGCTTGCAAATTCGACGCTGATTCCGAATCTGTAATCGGTTTTACGCTACGTTCATTATTAAGCATTTTTGGCGATATTATATATATCGATTTAAAGGTTTCCCATTGTGCGATGGATGTATTGAATTTTTTTTTAAAATACCAAAATGCGATTTTATATTAATGTAATCCGCTTGCAAATTCGACGCTGATTCCGAATCTGTAATCGGTTTTACGCTACGTTCATTATTAAGCATTTTTGGCGATATTATATATATCGATTTAAAGGTTTCCCATTGTGCGATGGATGTATTGCATTTTTTTTTAAAATACCAAAATGCGATTTTATATTAATGTAATCCGCTTGCAAATTCGACGCTGATTCCGAATCTGTAATCGGTTTTACGCTACGTTCATTATTAAGCATTTTTGGCGATAATATATATATCGACTTAAAGGTTTCCCATTGTGCGATGGATGTAAAGCCATTTTTTTTAAAATACCAAAATGCGATTTTATATTAATGTAATCCGCTTGCAAATTCGACGCTGATTCCGAATCTGTAATCGGTTCTACGCTACGTTCATTATTAAGCATTTTTGGCGATAATATATATATCGACTTAAAGGTTTCCCATTGTGCGATGGATGTATTGCAATTTTTTTTTAAATACTAAAATGCGATTTTATATTAATGTAATCCGCTTGCAAATTCGACGCTGATTCCGAATCTGTAATCGGTTTTACGCTACGTTCATTATTAAGCATTTTTGGCGATATTATATATATATCGATTTAAAGGTTTCCAATTGTGCGATGGATGTATTGCATTTTTTTAAAAATACCAAAATGCGATTTTATATTAATGTAATCCGCTTGCAAATTCGACGCTGATTCCGAATCTGTAATCGGTTTTACGCTACGTTCATTATTAAGCATTTTTGGCGATATTATATATATCGATTTAAAGGTTTCCCATTGTGCGATGGATGTATTGCATTTTTTTTTAAAATACCAAAATGCGATTTTATATTAATGTAATCCGCTTGCAAATTCGACGCTGATTCCGAATCTGTAATCGGTTCTACGCTACGTTCATTATTAAGCATTTTTGGCGATAATATATATATCGACTTAAAGGTTTCCCATTGTGCGATGGATGTAAAGCAATTTTTTTTAAAATACCAAAATGCGATTTTATATTAATGTAATCCGCTTGCAAATTCGACGCTGATTCCGAATCTGTAATCGGTTTTACGCTACGTTCATTATTAAGCATTTTTGGCGATAATATATATATCGACTTAAAGGTTTCCCATTGTGCGATGGATGTAATGCAATTTTTTTTAAAATACCAAAATGCGATTTTATATTAATGTAATCCGCTTGCAAATTCAACGCTGATTCCGAATCTGTAATCGGTTTTACGCTACGTTCATTATTAAGCATTTTTGGCGATAATATATATATCGACTTAAAGGTTTCCCATTGTGCGATGGATGTATTGCATTTTTTTTAAAAATACTAAAATGCGATTTTATATTAATGTAATCCGCTTGCAAATTCGACGCTGATTCCGAATCTGTAATCGGTTTTACGCTACGTTCATTATTAAGCATTTTTGGCGATATTATATATATCGATTTAAAGGTTTCCAATTGTGCGATGGATGTATTGCATTTTTTTTTAAAATACCAAAATGCGATTTTATATTAATGTAATCCGCTTGCAAATTCGACGCTGATTCCGAATCTGTAATCGGTTTTACGCTACGTTCATTATTAAGCATTTTTGGCGATAATATATATATCGACTTAAAGGTTTCCCATTGTGCGATGGATGTAATGCAATTTTTTTTTAAATACCAAAATGCGATTTTATATTAATGTAATCCGCTTGCAAATTCGACGCTGATTCCGAATCTGTAATCGGTTTTACGCTACGTTCATTATTAAGCATTTTTGGCGATATTATATATATCGATTTAAAGGTTTCCCATTGTGCGATGGATGTATTGCATTTTTTTTTAAAATACCAAAATGCGATTTTATATTAATGTAATCCGCTTGCAAATTCTACGCTGATTCCGAATCTGTAATCGGTTCTACGCTACGTTCATTATTAAGCATTTTTGGCGATAATATATATATCGACTTAAAGGTTTCCCATTGTGCGATGGATGTAAAGCAATTTTTTTTTAAATACTAAAATGCGATTTTATATTAATGTAATCCGCTTGCAAATTCGACGCTGATTCCGAATCTGTAATCGGTTTTATGCTACGTTCATTATTAAGCATTTTTGGCGATATTATATATATCGACTTAAATGTTTCCCATTGTGCGATGGATGTATTGCATTTTTTTTTAAAATACCAAAATGCGATTTTATATTAATGTAATCCGCTTGCAAATTCGACGCTGATTCCGAATCTGTAATCGGTTTTATGCTACGTTCATTATTAAGCATTTTTGGCGATAATATATATATCGACTTAAAGGTTTCCCATTGTGCGATGGATGTATTGAATTTTTTTTTAAAATACCAAAATGCGATTTTATATTAATGTAATCCGCTTGCAAATTCGACGCTGATTCCGAATCTGTAATCGGTTTTACGCTACGTTCATTATTAAGCATTTTTGGCGATATTATATATATCGATTTAAAGGTTTCCCATTGTGCGATGGATGTATTGAATTTTTTTTTAAAATACCAAAATGCGATTTTATATTAATGTAATCCGCTTGCAAATTCGACGCTGATTCCGAATCTGTAATCGGTTTTACGCTACGTTCATTATTAAGCATTTTTGGCGATATTATATATATCGATTTAAAGGTTTCCCATTGTGCGATGGATGTATTGCATTTTTTTTTAAAATACCAAAATGCGATTTTATATTAATGTAATCCGCTTGCAAATTCGACGCTGATTCCGAATCTGTAATCGGTTTTACGCTACGTTCATTATTAAGCATTTTTGGCGATAATATATATATCGACTTAAAGGTTTCCCATTGTGCGATGGATGTAAAGCCATTTTTTTTAAAATACCAAAATGCGATTTTATATTAATGTAATCCGCTTGCAAATTCGACGCTGATTCCGAATCTGTAATCGGTTTTACGCTACGTTCATTATTAAGCATTTTTGGCGATAATATATATATCGACTTAAAGGTTTCCCATTGTGCGATGGATGTATTGCATTTTTTTTTAAAATACCAAAATGCGATTTTATATTAATGTAATCCGCTTGCAAATTCGACGCTGATTCCGAATCTGTAATCGGTTCTACGCTACGTTCATTATTAAGCATTTTTGGCGATAATATATATATCGACTTAAAGGTTTCCCATTGTGCGATGGATGTATTGCAATTTTTTTTTAAATACTAAAATGCGATTTTATATTAATGTAATCCGCTTGCAAATTCGACGCTGATTCCGAATCTGTAATCGGTTTTACGCTACGTTCATTATTAAGCATTTTTGGCGATATTATATATATCGATTTAAAGGTTTCCAATTGTGCGATGGATGTATTGCATTTTTTTTTAAAATACCAAAATGCGATTTTATATTAATGTAATCCGCTTGCAAATTCGACGCTGATTCCGAATCTGTAATCGGTTTTACGCTACGTTCATTATTAAGCATTTTTGGCGATATTATATATATCGATTTAAAGGTTTCCCATTGTGCGATGGATGTATTGCATTTTTTTTTAAAATACCAAAATGCGATTTTATATTAATGTAATCCGCTTGCAAATTCGACGCTGATTCCGAATCTGTAATCGGTTTTACGCTACGTTCATTATTAAGCATTTTTGGCGATAATATATATATCGACTTAAAGGTTTCCCATTGTGCGATGGATGTATTGCATTTTTTTTAAAAATACTAAAATGCGATTTTATATTAATGTAATCCGCTTGCAAATTCGACGCTGATTCCGAATCTGTAATCGGTTTTACGCTACGTTCATTATTAAGCATTTTTGGCGATATTATATATATCGATTTAAAGGTTTCCAATTGTGCGATGGATGTATTGCATTTTTTTTTAAAATACCAAAATGCGATTTTATATTAATGTAATCCGCTTGCAAATTCGACGCTGATTCCGAATCTGTAATCGGTTTTACGCTACGTTCATTATTAAGCATTTTTGGCGATATTATATATATCGATTTAAAGGTTTCCCATTGTGCGATGGATGTATTGCATTTTTTTTTAAAATACCAAAATGCGATTTTATATTAATGTAATCCGCTTGCAAATTCGACGCTGATTCCGAATCTGTAATCGGTTCTACGCTACGTTCATTATTAAGCATTTTTGGCGATAATATATATATCGACTTAAAGGTTTCCCATTGTGCGATGGATGTAAAGCAATTTTTTTTAAAATACCAAAATGCGATTTTATATTAATGTAATCCGCTTGCAAATTCGACGCTGATTCCGAATCTGTAATCGGTTCTACGCTACGTTCATTATTAAGCATTTTTGGCGATAATATATATATCGACTTAAAGGTTTCCCATTGTGCGATGGATGTATTGCATTTTTTTTTAAAATACCAAAATGCGATTTTATATTAATGTAATCCGCTTGCAAATTCGACGCTGATTCCGAATCTGTAATCGGTTCTACGCTACGTTCATTATTAAGCATTTTTGGCGATAATATATATATCGACTTAAAGGTTTCCCATTGTGCGATGGATGTATTGCAATTTTTTTTTAAATACTAAAATGCGATTTTATATTAATGTAATCCGCTTGCAAATTCGACGCTGATTCCGAATCTGTAATCGGTTTTACGCTACGTTCATTATTAAGCATTTTTGGCGATATTATATATATCGATTTAAAGGTTTCCAATTGTGCGATGGATGTATTGCATTTTTTTTTTAAATACCAAAATGCGATTTTATATTAATGTAATCCGCTTGCAAATTCGACGCTGATTCCGAATCTGTAATCGGTTTTACGCTACGTTCATTATTAAGCATTTTTGGCGATATTATATATATCGATTTAAAGGTTTCCCATTGTGCGATGGATGTATTGCATTTTTTTTTAAAATACCAAAATGCGATTTTATATTAATGTAATCCGCTTGCAAATTCGACGCTGATTCCGAATCTGTAATCGGTTCTACGCTACGTTCATTATTAAGCATTTTTGGCGATAATATATATATCGACTTAAAGGTTTCCCATTGTGCGATGGATGTAAAGCAATTTTTTTTAAAATACCAAAATGCGATTTTATATTAATGTAATCCGCTTGCAAATTCGACGCTGATTCCGAATCTGTAATCGGTTTTACGCTACGTTCATTATTAAGCATTTTTGGCGATAATATATATATCGACTTAAAGGTTTCCCATTGTGCGATGGATGTAATGCAATTTTTTTTAAAATACCAAAATGCGATTTTATATTAATGTAATCCGCTTGCAAATTCGACGCTGATTCCGAATCTGTAATCGGTTTTACGCTACGTTCATTATTAAGCATTTTTGGCGATAATATATATATCGACTTAAAGGTTTCCCATTGTGCGATGGATGTATTGCATTTTTTTTAAAAATACTAAAATGCGATTTTATATTAATGTAATCCGCTTGCAAATTCGACGCTGATTCCGAATCTGTAATCGGTTTTACGCTACGTTCATTATTAAGCATTTTTGGCGATATTATATATATCGATTTAAAGGTTTCCAATTGTGCGATGGATGTATTGCATTTTTTTTTAAAATACCAAAATGCGATTTTATATTAATGTAATCCGCTTGCAAATTCGACGCTGATTCCGAATCTGTAATCGGTTTTACGCTACGTTCATTATTAAGCATTTTTGGCGATATTATATATATCGATTTAAAGGTTTCCCATTGTGCGATGGATGTATTGCATTTTTTTTTTAAATACCAAAATGCGATTTTATATTAATGTAATCCGCTTGCAAATTCGACGCTGATTCCGAATCTGTAATCGGTTCTACGCTACGTTCATTATTAAGCATTTTTGGCGATAATATATATATCGACTTAAAGGTTTCCCATTGTGCGATGGATGTAAAGCAATTTTTTTTAAAATACCAAAATGCGATTTTATATTAATGTAATCCGCTTGCAAATTCGACGCTGATTCCGAATCTGTAATCGGTTCTACGCTACGTTCATTATTAAGCATTTTTGGCGATAATATATATATCGACTTAAAGGTTTCCCATTGTGCGATGGATGTAAAGCAATTTTTTTTAAAATACCAAAATGCGATTTTATATTAATGTAATCCGCTTGCAAATTCGACGCTGATTCCGAATCTGTAATCGGTTTTACGCTACGTTCATTATTAAGCATTTTTGGCGATAATATATATATCGACTTAAAGGTTTCCCATTGTGCGATGGATGTAATGCAATTTTTTTTAAAATACCAAAATGCGATTTTATATTAATGTAATCCGCTTGCAAATTCGACGCTGATTCCGAATCTGTAATCGGTTTTACGCTACGTTCATTATTAAGCATTTTTGGCGATAATATATATATCGACTTAAAGGTTTCCCATTGTGCGATGGATGTATTGCATTTTTTTTAAAAATACTAAAATGCGATTTTATATTAATGTAATCCGCTTGCAAATTCGACGCTGATTCCGAATCTGTAATCGGTTTTACGCTACGTTCATTATTAAGCATTTTTGGCGATATTATATATATCGATTTAAAGGTTTCCAATTGTGCGATGGATGTATTGCATTTTTTTTTTAAATACCAAAATGCGATTTTATATTAATGTAATCCGCTTGCAAATTCGACGCTGATTCCGAATCTGTAATCGGTTTTACGCTACGTTCATTATTAAGCATTTTTGGCGATAATATATATATCGACTTAAAGGTTTCCCATTGTGCGATGGATGTAAAGCCATTTTTTTTTAAATACCAAAATGCGATTTTATATTAATGTAATCCGCTTGCAAATTCGACGCTGATTCCGAATCTGTAATCGGTTTTACGCTACGTTCATTATTAAGCATTTTTGGCGATATTATATATATCGATTTAAAGGTTTCCCATTGTGCGATGGATGTATTGCATTTTTTTTTTAAATACCAAAATGCGATTTTATATTAATGTAATCCGCTTGCAAATTCGACGCTGATTCCGAATCTGTAATCGGTTCTACGCTACGTTCATTATTAAGCATTTTTGGCGATAATATATATATCGACTTAAAGGTTTCCCATTGTGCGATGGATGTAATGCAATTTTTTTTAAAATACCAAAATGCGATTTTATATTAATGTAATCCGCTTGCAAATTCGACGCTGATTCCGAATCTGTAATCGGTTTTACGCTACGTTCATTATTAAGCATTTTTGGCGATAATATATATATCGACTTAAAGGTTTCCCATTGTGCGATGGATGTAATGCAATTTTTTTTAAAATACCAAAATGCGATTTTATATTAATGTAATCCGCTTGCAAATTCGACGCTGATTCCGAATCTGTAATCGGTTTTACGCTACGTTCATTATTAAGCATTTTTGGCGATAATATATATATCGACTTAAAGGTTTCCCATTGTGCGATGGATGTATTGCATTTTTTTTAAAAATACTAAAATGCGATTTTATATTAATGTAATCCGCTTGCAAATTCGACGCTGATTCCGAATCTGTAATCGGTTTTACGCTACGTTCATTATTAAGCATTTTTGGCGATATTATATATATCGATTTAAAGGTTTCCAATTGTGCGATGGATGTATTGCATTTTTTTTTAAAATACCAAAATGCGATTTTATATTAATGTAATCCGCTTGCAAATTCGACGCTGATTCCGAATCTGTAATCGGTTTTACGCTACGTTCATTATTAAGCATTTTTGGCGATATTATATATATCGATTTAAAGGTTTCCCATTGTGCGATGGATGTATTGCATTTTTTTTTAAAATACCAAAATGCGATTTTATATTAATGTAATCCGCTTGCAAATTCGACGCTGATTCCGAATCTGTAATCGGTTCTACGCTACGTTCATTATTAAGCATTTTTGGCGATAATATATATATCGACTTAAAGGTTTCCCATTGTGCGATGGATGTAAAGCAATTTTTTTTAAAATACCAAAATGCGATTTTATATTAATGTAATCCGCTTGCAAATTCGACGCTGATTCCGAATCTGTAATCGGTTCTACGCTACGTTCATTATTAAGCATTTTTGGCGATAATATATATATCGACTTAAAGGTTTCCCATTGTGCGATGGATGTAAAGCAATTTTTTTTAAAATACCAAAATGCGATTTTATATTAATGTAATCCGCTTGCAAATTCGACGCTGATTCCGAATCTGTAATCGGTTTTACGCTACGTTCATTATTAAGCATTTTTGGCGATAATATATATATCGACTTAAAGGTTTCCCATTGTGCGATGGATGTAATGCAATTTTTTTTAAAATACCAAAATGCGATTTTATATTAATGTAATCCGCTTGCAAATTCGACGCTGATTCCGAATCTGTAATCGGTTTTACGCTACGTTCATTATTAAGCATTTTTGGCGATAATATATATATCGACTTAAAGGTTTCCCATTGTGCGATGGATGTATTGCATTTTTTTTAAAAATACTAAAATGCGATTTTATATTAATGTAATCCGCTTGCAAATTCGACGCTGATTCCGAATCTGTAATCGGTTTTACGCTACGTTCATTATTAAGCATTTTTGGCGATATTATATATATCGATTTAAAGGTTTCCAATTGTGCGATGGATGTATTGCATTTTTTTTTAAAATACCAAAATGCGATTTTATATTAATGTAATCCGCTTGCAAATTCGACGCTGATTCCGAATCTGTAATCGGTTTTACGCTACGTTCATTATTAAGCATTTTTGGCGATAATATATATATCGACTTAAAGGTTTCCCATTGTGCGATGGATGTAAAGCCATTTTTTTTAAAATACCAAAATGCGATTTTATATTAATGTAATCCGCTTGCAAATTCGACGCTGATTCCGAATCTGTAATCGGTTTTACGCTACGTTCATTATTAAGCATTTTTGGCGATAATATATATATCGACTTAAAGGTTTCCCATTGTGCGATGGATGTATTGCATTTTTTTTTAAAATACCAAAATGCAAAAATCCAAAATATAATCCAAAATATAAAATCGCATTTTGGTATTTAAAAAAAAAATGCAATACATCCATCGCACAATGGGAAACCTTTAAATCGATATATATAATATCGCCAAAAATGCTTAATAATGAACGTAGCGTAAAACCGATTACAGATTCGGAATCAGCGTCGAATTTGCAAGCGGATTACATTAATATAAAATCGCATTTTAGTATTTTAAAAAAAATTGCAATACATCCATCGCACAATGGGAAACCTTTAAGTCGATATATATATTATAGCCGAAAATGCTTATTAATGAACGTAGCGTAAAACTGATTACAGATTCGGAATCAGCGTCAAATTTGCAAGCGGATTACATTAATATAAAATCGCATTTTGGTATTTTAAAAAAAAATGCAATACATCCATCGCACAATGGGAAACCTTTAAGTCGATATATATATTATCGCCAAAAATGCTTAATAATGAACGTAGCGTAAAACCGATTACAGATTCGGAATCAGCGTCGAATTTGCAAGCGGATTACATTAATATAAAATCGCATTTTGGTATTTTTAAAAAAAATGCAATACATCCATCGCACAATGGGAAACCTTTAAATCGATATATATAATATCGCCAAAAATGCTTAATAATGAACGTAGCGTAAAACCGATTACAGATTCGGAATCAGCGTCGAATTTGCAAGCGGATTACATTAATATAAAATCGCTTTTAAGTATTTTAAAAAAAAATGCAATACATCCATCGCACAATGGGAAACCTTTAAGTCGATATATATATTATCGCCAAAAATGCTTAATAATGAACGTAGCGTAAAACCGTTTACAGATTCGGAATCAGCGTCGAATTTGCAAGCGGATTACATTAATATAAAATCGCATTTTGGTATTTTAAAAAAAATTGCATTACATCCATCGCACAATGGGAAACCTTTAAGTCGATATATATATTATCGCCAAAAATGCTTAATAATGAACGTAGCGTAAAACCGATTACAGATTCGGAATCAGCGTCGAATTTGCAAGCGGATTACATTAATATAAAATCGCATTTTGGTATTTTAAAAAAAATTGCATTACATCCATCGCACAATGGGAAACCTTTAAATCGATATATATAATATCGCCAAAAATGCTTAATAATGAACGTAGCGTAAAACCGATTACAGATTCGGAATCAGCGTCGAATTTGAAAGCGGATTACATTAATATAAAATCGCTTTTAAGTATTTTAAAAAAAAATGCAATACATCCATCGCACAATGGGAAACCTTTAAGTCGATATATATATTATCGCCAAAAATGCTTAATAATGAACGTAGCGTAAAACCGTTTACAGATTCGGAATCAGCGTCGAATTTGCAAGCGGATTACATTAATATAAAATCGCATTTTGGTATTTTAAAAAAAATTGCATTACATCCATCGCACAATGGGAAACCTTTAAGTCGATATATATATTATCGCCAAAAATGCTTAATAATGAACGTAGCGTAAAACCGATTACAGATTCGGAATCAGCGTCGAATTTGCAAGCGGATTACATTAATATAAAATCGCATTTTGGTATTTTTAAAAAAAATGCAATACATCCATCGCACAATGGGAAACATTTAAGTCGATATATATAATATCGCCAAAAATGCTTAATAATGAACGTAGCGTAAAACCGATTACAGATTCCTTTAAGTCGATATATATATTATCGCCAAAAATGCTTAATAAAAATTAATAAATAAATAAGCTATATAATAAGCTATAAATAAATAAGCTATATAATAAGCTTAATAAAATGCTTAATAATGAACGTAGCGTAAAACCGATTACAGATTCGGAATCAGCGTCGAATTTGCAAGCGGATTACATTAATATAAAATCGCATTTTGGTATTTTTAAAAAAAATGCAATACATCCATCGCACAATGGGAAACCTTTAAATCGATATATATAATATCGCCAAAAATGCTTAATAATGAACGTAGCGTAAAACCGATTACAGATTCGGAATCAGCGTCGAATTTGCAAGCGGATTACATTAATATAAAATCGCTTTTAAGTATTTTAAAAAAAAATGCAATACATCCATCGCACAATGGGAAACCTTTAAGTCGATATATATATTATCGCCAAAAATGCTTAATAATGAACGTAGCGTAAAACCGTTTACAGATTCGGAATCAGCGTCGAATTTGCAAGCGGATTACATTAATATAAAATCGCATTTTGGTATTTTAAAAAAAATTGCATTACATCCATCGCACAATGGGAAACCTTTAAGTCGATATATATATTATCGCCAAAAATGCTTAATAATGAACGTAGCGTAAAACCGATTACAGATTCGGAATCAGCGTCGAATTTGCAAGCGGATTACATTAATATAAAATCGCATTTTGGTATTTTAAAAAAAATTGCATTACATCCATCGCACAATGGGAAACCTTTAAATCGATATATATAATATCGCCAAAAATGCTTAATAATGAACGTAGCGTAAAACCGATTACAGATTCGGAATCAGCGTCGAATTTGAAAGCGGATTACATTAATATAAAATCGCTTTTAAGTATTTTAAAAAAAAATGCAATACATCCATCGCACAATGGGAAACCTTTAAGTCGATATATATATTATCGCCAAAAATGCTTAATAATGAACGTAGCGTAAAACCGTTTACAGATTCGGAATCAGCGTCGAATTTGCAAGCGGATTACATTAATATAAAATCGCATTTTGGTATTTTAAAAAAAATTGCATTACATCCATCGCACAATGGGAAACCTTTAAGTCGATATATATATTATCGCCAAAAATGCTTAATAATGAACGTAGCGTAAAACCGATTACAGATTCGGAATCAGCGTCGAATTTGCAAGCGGATTACATTAATATAAAATCGCATTTTGGTATTTTTAAAAAAAATGCAATACATCCATCGCACAATGGGAAACCTTTAAGTCGATATATAT
The DNA here is from genome assembly GCA_947310385.1 of Nephrotoma appendiculata. Taxonomy (NCBI): domain Eukaryota; kingdom Metazoa; phylum Arthropoda; class Insecta; order Diptera; family Tipulidae; genus Nephrotoma; species Nephrotoma appendiculata. The sequence goes on along the minus strand of OX371223.1, from coordinate 14,000 downwards.
AATATCGCCAAAAATGCTTAATAATGAACGTAGCGTAAAACCGATTACAGATTCCTTTAAGTCGATATATATATTATCGCCAAAAATGCTTAATAAAAATTAATAAATAAATAAGCTATATAATAAGCTATAAATAAATAAGCTATATAATAAGCTTAATAAAATGCTTAATAATGAACGTAGCGTAAAACCGATTACAGATTCGGAATCAGCGTCGAATTTGCAAGCGGATTACATTAATATAAAATCGCATTTTGGTATTTTTAAAAAAAATGCAATACATCCATCGCACAATGGGAAACCTTTAAGTCGATATATATAATATCGCCAAAAATGCTTAATAATGAACGTAGCGTAAAACCGATTACAGATTCGGAATCAGCGTCGAATTTGCAAGCGGATTACATTAATATAAAATCGCTTTTAAGTATTTTAAAAAAAAATGCAATACATCCATCGCACAATGGGAAACCTTTAAGTCGATATATATATTATCGCCAAAAATGCTTAATAATGAACGTAGCGTAAAACCGATTACAGATTCGGAATCAGCGTCGAATTTGCAAGCGGATTACATTAATATAAAATCGCATTTTGGTATTTTAAAAAAATTGCATTACATCCATCGCACAATGGGAAACCTTTAAGTCGATATATATATTATCGCCAAAAATGCTTAATAATGAACGTAGCGTAAAACCGATTACAGATTCGGAATCAGCGTCGAATTTGCAAGCGGATTACATTAATATAAAATCGCATTTTGGTATTTTAAAAAAAATTGCTTTACATCCATCGCACAATGGGAAACCTTTAAGTCGATATATATATTATAGCCGAAAATGCTTATTAATGAACGTAGCATAAAACTGATTACAGATTCGGAATCAGCGTCGAATTTGCAAGCGGATTACATTAATATAAAATCGCATTTTGGTATTTTAAAAAAAAATGCAATACATCCATCGCACAATGGGAAACCTTTAAGTCGATATATATATTATCGCCAAAAATGCTTAATAATGAACGTAGCGTAGAACCGATTACAGATTCGGAATCAGCGTCGAATTTGCAAGCGGATTACATTAATATAAAATCGCATTTTGGTATTTTAAAAAAAAATGCAATACATCCATCGCACAATGGGAAACCTTTAAATCGATATATATATAATATCGCCAAAAATGCTTAATAATGAACGTAGCGTAAAACCGATTACAGATTCGGAATCAGCGTCGAATTTGCAAGCGGATTACATTAATATAAAATCGCATTTTAGTATTTTAAAAAAAATTGCAATACATCCATCGCACAATGGGAAACCTTTAAGTCGATATATATATTATAGCCGAAAATGCTTATTAATGAACGTAGCGTAAAACTGATTACAGATTCGGAATCAGCGTCAAATTTGCAAGCGGATTACATTAATATAAAATCGCATTTTGGTATTTTAAAAAAAAATGCAATACATCCATCGCACAATGGGAAACCTTTAAGTCGATATATATATTATCGCCAAAAATGCTTAATAATGAACGTAGCGTAAAACCGATTACAGATTCGGAATCAGCGTCGAATTTGCAAGCGGATTACATTAATATAAAATCGCATTTTGGTATTTTAAAAAAAAATGCAATACATCCATCGCACAATGGGAAACCTTTAAATCGATATATATAATATCGCCAAAAATGCTTAATAATGAACGTAGCGTAAAACCGATTACAGATTCGGAATCAGCGTCGAATTTGCAAGCGGATTACATTAATATAAAATCGCTTTTAAGTATTTTAAAAAAAAATGCAATACATCCATCGCACAATGGGAAACCTTTAAGTCGATATATATATTATCGCCAAAAATGCTTAATAATGAACGTAGCGTAAAACCGTTTACAGATTCGGAATCAGCGTCGAATTTGCAAGCGGATTACATTAATATAAAATCGCATTTTGGTATTTTAAAAAAAATTGCATTACATCCATCGCACAATGGGAAACCTTTAAGTCGATATATATATTATCGCCAAAAATGCTTAATAATGAACGTAGCGTAAAACCGATTACAGATTCGGAATCAGCGTCGAATTTGCAAGCGGATTACATTAATATAAAATCGCATTTTGGTATTTTTAAAAAAAATGAAATACATCCATCGCACAATGGGAAACCTTTAAGTCGATATATATAATATCGCCAAAAATGCTTAATAATGAACGTAGCGTAAAACCGATTACAGATTCCTTTAAGTCGATATATATATTATCGCCAAAAATGCTTAATAAAAATTAATAAATAAATAAGCTATATAATAAGCTATAAATAAATAAGCTATATAATAAGCTTAATAAAATGCTTAATAATGAACGTAGCGTAAAACCGATTACAGATTCGGAATCAGCGTCGAATTTGCAAGCGGATTACATAAATATAAAATCGCATTTTGGTATTTTTAAAAAAAATGCAATACATCCATCGCACAATGGGAAACCTTTAAGTCGATATATATAATATCGCCAAAAATGCTTAATAATGAACGTAGCGTAAAACCGATTACAGATTCGGAATCAGCGTCGAATTTGCAAGCGGATTACATTAATATAAAATCGCTTTTAAGTATTTTAAAAAAAAATGCAATACATCCATCGCACAATGGGAAACCTTTAAGTCGATATATATATTATCGCCAAAAATGCTTAATAATGAACGTAGCGTAAAACCGATTACAGATTCGGAATCAGCGTCGAATTTGCAAGCGGATTACATTAATATAAAATCGCATTTTGGTATTTTAAAAAAAATTGCATTACATCCATCGCACAATGGGAAACCTTTAAGTCGATATATATATTATCGCCAAAAATGCTTAATAATGAACGTAGCGTAAAACCGATTACAGATTCGGAATCAGCGTCGAATTTGCAAGCGGATTACATTAATATAAAATCGCATTTTGGTATTTTAAAAAAAATTGCTTTACATCCATCGCACAATGGGAAACCTTTAAGTCGATATATATATTATAGCCGAAAATGCTTATTAATGAACGTAGCATAAAACTGATTACAGATTCGGAATCAGCGTCGAATTTGCAAGCGGATTACATTAATATAAAATCGCATTTTGGTATTTTAAAAAAAAATGCAATACATCCATCGCACAATGGGAAACCTTTAAGTCGATATATATATTATCGCCAAAAATGCTTAATAATGAACGTAGCGTAGAACCGATTACAGATTCGGAATCAGCGTCGAATTTGCAAGCGGATTACATTAATATAAAATCGCATTTTGGTATTTTAAAAAAAAATGCAATACATCCATCGCACAATGGGAAACCTTTAAATCGATATATATAATATCGCCAAAAATGCTTAATAATGAACGTAGCGTAAAACCGATTACAGATTCGGAATCAGCGTCTAATTTGCAAGCGGATTACATTAATATAAAATCGCATTTTAGTATTTTAAAAAAAATTGCAATACATCCATCGCACAATGGGAAACCTTTAAGTCGATATATATATTATAGCCGAAAATGCTTATTAATGAACGTAGCGTAAAACTGATTACAGATTCGGAATCAGCGTCAAATTTGCAAGCGGATTACATTAATATAAAATCGCATTTTGGTATTTTAAAAAAAAATGCAATACATCCATCGCACAATGGGAAACCTTTAAATCGATATATATATAATATCGCCAAAAATGCTTAATAATGAACGTAGCGTAAAACCGATTACATATTCGGAATCAGCGTCGAATTTGCAAGCGGATTACATTAATATAAAATCGCATTTTAGTATTTTAAAAAAAATTGCAATACATCCATCGCACAATGGGAAACCTTTAAGTCGATATATATATTATAGCCGAAAATGCTTATTAATGAACGTAGCGTAAAACTGATTACAGATTCGGAATCAGCGTCAAATTTGCAAGCGGATTACATTAATATAAAATCGCATTTTGGTATTTTAAAAAAAAATGCAATACATCCATCGCACAATGGGAAACCTTTAAGTCGATATATATATTATCGCCAAAAATGCTTAATAATGAACGTAGCGTAAAACCGATTACAGATTCGGAATCAGCGTCGAATTTGCAAGCGGATTACATTAATATAAAATCGCATTTTGGTATTTTAAAAAAAAATGCAATACATCCATCGCACAATGGGAAACCTTTAAATCGATATATATAATATCGCCAAAAATGCTTAATAATGAACGTAGCGTAAAACCGATTACAGATTCGGAATCAGCGTCGAATTTGCAAGCGGATTACATTAATATAAAATCGCTTTTAAGTATTTTAAAAAAAAATGCAATACATCCATCGCACAATGGGAAACCTTTAAGTCGATATATATATTATCGCCAAAAATGCTTAATAATGAACGTAGCGTAAAACCGTTTACAGATTCGGAATCAGCGTCGAATTTGCAAGCGGATTACATTAATATAAAATCGCATTTTGGTATTTTAAAAAAAATTGCATTACATCCATCGCACAATGGGAAACCTTTAAGTCGATATATATATTATCGCCAAAAATGCTTAATAATGAACGTAGCGTAAAACCGATTACAGATTCGGAATCAGCGTCGAATTTGCAAGCGGATTACATTAATATAAAATCGCATTTTGGTATTTTTAAAAAAAATGAAATACATCCATCGCACAATGGGAAACCTTTAAGTCGATATATATAATATCGCCAAAAATGCTTAATAATGAACGTAGCGTAAAACCGATTACAGATTCCTTTAAGTCGATATATATATTATCGCCAAAAATGCTTAATAAAAATTAATAAATAAATAAGCTATATAATAAGCTATAAATAAATAAGCTATATAATAAGCTTAATAAAATGCTTAATAATGAACGTAGCGTAAAACCGATTACAGATTCGGAATCAGCGTCGAATTTGCAAGCGGATTACATTAATATAAAATCGCATTTTGGTATTTTTAAAAAAAATGCAATACATCCATCGCACAATGGGAAACCTTTAAGTCGATATATATAATATCGCCAAAAATGCTTAATAATGAACGTAGCGTAAAACCGATTACAGATTCGGAATCAGCGTCGAATTTGCAAGCGGATTACATTAATATAAAATCGCTTTTAAGTATTTTAAAAAAAAATGCAATACATCCATCGCACAATGGGAAACCTTTAAGTCGATATATATATTATCGCCAAAAATGCTTAATAATGAACGTAGCGTAAAACCGATTACAGATTCGGAATCAGCGTCGAATTTGCAAGCGGATTACATTAATATAAAATCGCATTTTGGTATTTTAAAAAAAATTGCATTACATCCATCGCACAATGGGAAACCTTTAAGTCGATATATATATTATCGCCAAAAATGCTTAATAATGAACGTAGCGTAAAACCGATTACAGATTCGGAATCAGCGTCGAATTTGCAAGCGGATTACATTAATATAAAATCGCATTTTGGTATTTTAAAAAAAATTGCTTTACATCCATCGCACAATGGGAAACCTTTAAGTCGATATATATATTATAGCCGAAAATGCTTATTAATGAACGTAGCATAAAACTGATTACAGATTCGGAATCAGCGTCGAATTTGCAAGCGGATTACATTAATATAAAATCGCATTTTGGTATTTTAAAAAAAAATGCAATACATCCATCGCACAATGGGAAACCTTTAAGTCGATATATATATTATCGCCAAAAATGCTTAATAATGAACGTAGCGTAGAACCGATTACAGATTCGGAATCAGCGTCGAATTTGCAAGCGGATTACATTAATATAAAATCGCATTTTGGTATTTTAAAAAAAAATGCAATACATCCATCGCACAATGGGAAACCTTTAAATCGATATATATAATATCGCCAAAAATGCTTAATAATGAACGTAGCGTAAAACCGATTACAGATTCGGAATCAGCGTCTAATTTGCAAGCGGATTACATTAATATAAAATCGCATTTTAGTATTTTAAAAAAAATTGCAATACATCCATCGCACAATGGGAAACCTTTAAGTCGATATATATATTATAGCCGAAAATGCTTATTAATGAACGTAGCGTAAAACTGATTACAGATTCGGAATCAGCGTCAAATTTGCAAGCGGATTACATTAATATAAAATCGCATTTTGGTATTTTAAAAAAAAATGCAATACATCCATCGCACAATGGGAAACCTTTAAGTCGATATATATATTATCGCCAAAAATGCTTAATAATGAACGTAGCGTAAAACCGATTACAGATTCGGAATCAGCGTCGAATTTGCAAGCGGATTACATTAATATAAAATCGCATTTTGGTATTTTAAAAAAAAATGCAATACATCCATCGCACAATGGGAAACCTTTAAGTCGATATATATATTATCGCCAAAAATGCTTAATAATGAACGTAGCGTAAAACCGATTACAGATTCGGAATCAGCGTCGAATTTGCAAGCGGATTACATTAATATAAAATCGCATTTTGGTATTTTAAAAAAAAATGCAATACATCCATCGCACAATGGGAAACCTTTAAATCGATATATATAATATCGCCAAAAATGCTTAATAATGAACGTAGCGTAAAACCGATTACAGATTCGGAATCAGCGTCGAATTTGCAAGCGGATTACATTAATATAAAATCGCTTTTAAGTATTTTAAAAAAAAATGCAATACATCCATCGCACAATGGGAAACCTTTAAGTCGATATATATATTATCGCCAAAAATGCTTAATAATGAACGTAGCGTAAAACCGTTTACAGATTCGGAATCAGCGTCGAATTTGCAAGCGGATTACATTAATATAAAATCGCATTTTGGTATTTTAAAAAAAATTGCATTACATCCATCGCACAATGGGAAACCTTTAAGTCGATATATATATTATCGCCAAAAATGCTTAATAATGAACGTAGCGTAAAACCGATTACAGATTCGGAATCAGCGTCGAATTTGCAAGCGGATTACATTAATATAAAATCGCATTTTGGTATTTTTAAAAAAAATGAAATACATCCATCGCACAATGGGAAACCTTTAAGTCGATATATATAATATCGCCAAAAATGCTTAATAATGAACGTAGCGTAAAACCGATTACAGATTCCTTTAAGTCGATATATATATTATCGCCAAAAATGCTTAATAAAAATTAATAAATAAATAAGCTATATAATAAGCTATAAATAAATAAGCTATATAATAAGCTTAATAAAATGCTTAATAATGAACGTAGCGTAAAACCGATTACAGATTCGGAATCAGCGTCGAATTTGCAAGCGGATTACATTAATATAAAATCGCATTTTGGTATTTTTAAAAAAAATGCAATACATCCATCGCACAATGGGAAACCTTTAAGTCGATATATATAATATCGCCAAAAATGCTTAATAATGAACGTAGCGTAAAACCGATTACAGATTCGGAATCAGCGTCGAATTTGCAAGCGGATTACATTAATATAAAATCGCTTTTAAGTATTTTAAAAAAAAATGCAATACATCCATCGCACAATGGGAAACCTTTAAGTCGATATATATATTATCGCCAAAAATGCTTAATAATGAACGTAGCGTAAAACCGATTACAGATTCGGAATCAGCGTCGAATTTGCAAGCGGATTACATTAATATAAAATCGCATTTTGGTATTTTAAAAAAAATTGCATTACATCCATCGCACAATGGGAAACCTTTAAGTCGATATATATATTATCGCCAAAAATGCTTAATAATGAACGTAGCGTAAAACCGATTACAGATTCGGAATCAGCGTCGAATTTGCAAGCGGATTACATTAATATAAAATCGCATTTTGGTATTTTAAAAAAAATTGCTTTACATCCATCGCACAATGGGAAACCTTTAAGTCGATATATATATTATAGCCGAAAATGCTTATTAATGAACGTAGCATAAAACTGATTACAGATTCGGAATCAGCGTCGAATTTGCAAGCGGATTACATTAATATAAAATCGCATTTTGGTATTTTAAAAAAAAATGCAATACATCCATCGCACAATGGGAAACCTTTAAGTCGATATATATATTATCGCCAAAAATGCTTAATAATGAACGTAGCGTAGAACCGATTACAGATTCGGAATCAGCGTTGAATTTGCAAGCGGATTACATTAATATAAAATCGCATTTTGGTATTTTAAAAAAAAATGCAATACATCCATCGCACAATGGGAAACCTTTAAATCGATATATATAATATCGCCAAAAATGCTTAATAATGAACGTAGCGTAAAACCGATTACAGATTCGGAATCAGCGTCTAATTTGCAAGCGGATTACATTAATATAAAATCGCATTTTAGTATTTTAAAAAAAATTGCAATACATCCATCGCACAATGGGAAACCTTTAAGTCGATATATATATTATAGCCGAAAATGCTTATTAATGAACGTAGCGTAAAACTGATTACAGATTCGGAATCAGCGTCAAATTTGCAAGCGGATTACATTAATATAAAATCGCATTTTGGTATTTTAAAAAAAAATGCAATACATCCATCGCACAATGGGAAACCTTTAAATCGATATATATATAATATCGCCAAAAATGCTTAATAATGAACGTAGCGTAAAACCGATTACATATTCGGAATCAGCGTCGAATTTGCAAGCGGATTACATTAATATAAAATCGCATTTTAGTATTTTAAAAAAAATTGCAATACATCCATCGCACAATGGGAAACCTTTAAGTCGATATATATATTATAGCCGAAAATGCTTATTAATGAACGTAGCGTAAAACTGATTACAGATTCGGAATCAGCGTCAAATTTGCAAGCGGATTACATTAATATAAAATCGCATTTTGGTATTTTAAAAAAAAATGCAATACATCCATCGCACAATGGGAAACCTTTAAGTCGATATATATATTATCGCCAAAAATGAATTTACGAAAATCAATAAATAAAATTAATAAATAAATAAGCTATATAATAAGCTATAAATAAATAAGCTATATAATAAGCTTAATAAAATGCTTAATAATGAACGTAGCGTAAAACCGATTACAGATTCGGAATCAGCGTCGAATTTGCAAGCGGATTACATTAATATAAAATCGCTTTTAAGTATTTTTAAAAAAAATGCAATACATCCATCGCACAATGGGAAACCTTTAAGTCGATATATATATTATCGCCAAAAATGCTTAATAATGAACGTAGCGTAAAACCGATTACAGATTCGGAATCAGCGTCGAATTTGCAAGCGGATTACATTAATATAAAATCGCATTTTGGTATTTTAAAAAAAATTGCATTACATCCATCGCACAATGGGAAACCTTTAAGTCGATATATATATTATCGCCAAAAATGCTTAATAATGAACGTAGCGTAAAACCGATTACAGATTCGGAATCAGCGTCGAATTTGCAAGCGGATTACATTAATATAAAATCGCATTTTGGTATTTTAAAAAAAATTGCTTTACATCCATCGCACAATGGGAAACCTTTAAGTCGATATATATATTATAGCCGAAAATGCTTATTAATGAACGTAGCATAAAACTGATTACAGATTCGGAATCAGCGTCGAATTTGCAAGCGGATTACATTAATATAAAATCGCATTTTGGTATTTTAAAAAAAAATGCAATACATCCATCGCACAATGGGAAACCTTTAAGTCGATATATATATTATCGCCAAAAATGCTTAATAATGAACGTAGCGTAGAACCGATTACAGATTCGGAATCAGCGTTGAATTTGCAAGCGGATTACATTAATATAAAATCGCATTTTGGTATTTTAAAAAAAAATGCAATACATCCATCGCACAATGGGAAACCTTTAAATCGATATATATAATATCGCCAAAAATGCTTAATAATGAACGTAGCGTAAAACCGATTACAGATTCGGAATCAGCGTCTAATTTGCAAGCGGATTACATTAATATAAAATCGCATTTTAGTATTTTAAAAAAAATTGCAATACATCCATCGCACAATGGGAAACCTTTAAGTCGATATATATATTATAGCCGAAAATGCTTATTAATGAACGTAGCGTAAAACTGATTACAGATTCGGAATCAGCGTCAAATTTGCAAGCGGATTACATTAATATAAAATCGCATTTTGGTATTTTAAAAAAAAATGCAATACATCCATCGCACAATGGGAAACCTTTAAGTCGATATATATATTATCGCCAAAAATGCTTAATAATGAACGTAGCGTAAAACCGATTACAGATTCGGAATCAGCGTCGAATTTGCAAGCGGATTACATTAATATAAAATCGCATTTTGGTATTTTAAAAAAAAATGCAATACATCCATCGCACAATGGGAAACCTTTAAATCGATATATATAATATCGCCAAAAATGCTTAATAATGAACGTAGCGTAAAACCGATTACAGATTCGGAATCAGCGTCGAATTTGCAAGCGGATTACATTAATATAAAATCGCTTTTAAGTATTTTAAAAAAAAATGCAATACATCCATCGCACAATGGGAAACCTTTAAGTCGATATATATATTATCGCCAAAAATGCTTAATAATGAACGTAGCGTAAAACCGTTTACAGATTCGGAATCAGCGTCGAATTTGCAAGCGGATTACATTAATATAAAATCGCATTTTGGTATTTTAAAAAAAATTGCATTACATCCATCGCACAATGGGAAACCTTTAAGTCGATATATATATTATCGCCAAAAATGCTTAATAATGAACGTAGCGTAAAACCGATTACAGATTCGGAATCAGCGTCGAATTTGCAAGCGGATTACATTAATATAAAATCGCATTTTGGTATTTTAAAAAAAATTGCATTACATCCATCGCACAATGGGAAACCTTTAAATCGATATATATAATATCGCCAAAAATGCTTAATAATGAACGTAGCGTAAAACCGATTACAGATTCGGAATCAGCGTCGAATTTGAAAGCGGATTACATTAATATAAAATCGCTTTTAAGTATTTTAAAAAAAAATGCAATACATCCATCGCACATGGGAAACCTTTAAGTCGATATATATATTATCGCCAAAAATGCTTAATAATGAACGTAGCGTAAAACCGTTTACAGATTCGGAATCAGCGTCGAATTTGCAAGCGGATTACATTAATATAAAATCGCATTTTGGTATTTTAAAAAAAATTGCATTACATCCATCGCACAATGGGAAACCTTTAAGTCGATATATATATTATCGCCAAAAATGCCTTAATAATGAACGTAGCGTAAAACCGATTACAGATTCGGAATCAGCGTCGAATTTGCAAGCGGATTACATTAATATAAAATCGCATTTTGTATTTTTAAAAAAAATGCAATACATCCATCGCACAATGGGAAACCTTTAAGTCGATATATAATAATATCGCCAAAAATGCTTAATAATGAACGTATGCGTAAAACCGATTACAGATTCGGAATCAGCGTCGAATTTGCAAGCGGATTACATTAATATAAAATCGCTTTTAAGTATTTTAAAAAAAAATGCAATACATCCATCGCATCCATTTTATATTAATGTAATCCGCTTGCAAATTCGACGCTGATTCCGAATCTGTAATCAGTTTTAACGCTACGTTCATTATTAAGCATTTTTGGCGATATAAATATATATCGACTTTAAAGGTTTCCATGGTGCGATGGATGTATTGCATTTTTTTTTTAAAATACCAAAATGCGATTTTATATTAATGTAATCCGCTTGCAAATTCGACGCTGATTCCGAATCTGTAATCAGTTTTACGCTACGTTCATTAATAAGCATTTTCGGCTATAATATATATATCGACTTAAAGGTTTCCCATTGTGCGATGGATGTATATTGCATTTTTTTAAAATACCAAAATGCGATTTTATATTAATGTAATCCGCTTGCAAATTCGACGCTGATTCCGAATCTGTAATCGGTTTCTACGCTACGTTCATTATTAAGCATTTTTGGCGATAATATATATATATCGACTTAAAGGTTTCCCATTGTGCGATGGATGTATTGCATTTTTTTTTAAAAATACCAAAATGCGATTTTATATTAATGTAATCCGCTTGCAAATTCGGACGCTGATTCCGAATCTTTAATCGGTTCTACGCTAGCGTTCATTATTAGAGCATTTTTGGCGATAATATATATATCGACTTAGAGGTTTCCCATTGATGCGATGGATGTAAAGCAATTTTTTTTAAAATACCAAAATGCGATTTTATATTAATGTAATCCGCTTGCAAATTCGACGCTGATTCCGAATCTGTAATCGGTTTTACGCTACGTTCATTATTAAGCATTTTTGGCGATAATATATATATCGACTTAAAGGTTTCCCATTGTGCGATGGATGTATTGCAATTTTTTTTAAATACTAAAATGCGATTTTATATTAATGTAATCCGCTTGCAAATTCGACGCTGATCCGAATCTCGGTAATCGGTTTTACGCTACGTTCATTATTAAGCAATTTTGGCGATATTATATATATCGATTTAAATGTTTCCATTGTGCGATGGATGTATTGCATTTTTTTTTTTAAAATACAAAATGCGATTTTATATTAATGTAATCCGCTTGCAAATTCGACGCTGATTCCGAATCTGTAATCGGTTTTACGCTACGTTCATTATTAAGCATTTTTGGCGATATTATATATATCGATTTAAAGGTTTCCCATTGTGCGATGGATGTATTGCATTTTTTTTTAAAATACCAAAATGCGATTTTATATTAATGTAATCCGCTTGCAAAATTCTACGCTGATTCCGAATCTGTAATCGGTTCTACGCTACGTTCATTATTAAGCATTTTTGGCGATAATATATATATCGACTTAAAGGTTTCCCATTGTGCGATGGATGTAAAGCAATTTTTTTTAAAATACTAAAATGCGATTTTATATTAATGTAATCCGCTTGCAAATTCGACGCTGATTCCGAATCTGTAATCGGTTTTATGCTACGTTCATTATTAAGCATTTTTGGCGATATTATATATATCGACTTAAATGTTTCCCATTGTGCGATGGATGTATTGCATTTTTTTTTAAAATACCAAAATGCGATTTTATATTAATGTAATCCGCTTGCAAATTCGACGCTGATTCCGAATCTGTAATCGGTTTTATGCTACGTTCATTATTAAGCATTTTTGGCGATAATATATATATCGACTTAAAGGTTTCCCATTGTGCGATGGATGTATTGAATTTTTTTTTAAAATACCAAAATGCGATTTTATATTAATGTAATCCGCTTGCAAATTCGACGCTGATTCCGAATCTGTAATCGGTTTTACGCTACGTTCATTATTAAGCATTTTTGGCGATATTATATATATCGATTTAAAGGTTTCCCATTGTGCGATGGATGTATTGAATTTTTTTTTAAAATACCAAAATGCGATTTTATATTAATGTAATCCGCTTGCAAATTCGACGCTGATTCCGAATCTGTAATCGGTTTTACGCTACGTTCATTATTAAGCATTTTTGGCGATATTATATATATCGATTTAAAGGTTTCCCATTGTGCGATGGATGTATTGCATTTTTTTTTAAAATACCAAAATGCGATTTTATATTAATGTAATCCGCTTGCAAATTCGACGCTGATTCCGAATCTGTAATCGGTTTTACGCTACGTTCATTATTAAGCATTTTTGGCGATAATATATATATCGACTTAAAGGTTTCCCATTGTGCGATGGATGTAAAGCCATTTTTTTTAAAATACCAAAATGCGATTTTATATTAATGTAATCCGCTTGCAAATTCGACGCTGATTCCGAATCTGTAATCGGTTTTACGCTACGTTCATTATTAAGCATTTTTGGCGATAATATATATATCGACTTAAAGGTTTCCCATTGTGCGATGGATGTATTGCATTTTTTTTTAAAATACCAAAATGCGATTTTATATTAATGTAATCCGCTTGCAAATTCGACGCTGATTCCGAATCTGTAATC